>MU159320.1:0-29332 GCA_015888305.1 Antheraea pernyi | reverse complement strand
GGGCGGGGGGGCGCGCTAGTCGCGGGTACGGACGCTGCCGGTGCACGAGACGTGTCCGGCAGGTTCGGGAAGGCCTCTCGGGACATGGGAGGCGGAGGTCGAGGACGGGCGGGGGCAGCGGCCGTCTTAGACGGCGACGCCTGCCTGGGGTATCGAGGGCGCTTTGTGCGCGGGGCGCGGGGACATCCGCGATAATTCGCGGTATGGCCCACGCCGCGGCACAGAACACAGCTCGGAGGGTCGGAGGCGTCTTTTGTGCGAGAACACTCCCTAGTGGAGTGGTCGCCGAGGCACTTAACTACCACCAAGCATTACCGATAATGGCCGAACTATGAATGTCTAAGTCAATGAATTACTATTTTCACAACAGCTGTGTTATATACGAAATATTTTTAGCCTTATCATACTGCGGTGAAGGTAATTAAAAAAGTGTGTGTGTACTTTATGTACACTCCTTCGAAGTTATACTTCTTTGGCGTAACAAGATAAAAATCTTTTCAAAAACTTTATCTTTCGCCTTATTCTACGTTTGTAGAAAAAACGATACTAACAATAGAAAAAATGTATTTTTTACAAATTTACATGCAAAGAAATAAAACCAAAAATTCAAAGAAACAAAATGTTGACTATAGCTAACTTCAGGGTGTCGGTTTTTCATGACGGTGTGCGCGCGTATCGTAATAACTTCAGGGTATCGGTTTATCATGACGGTGTGCGCGCGCATAGTAAAAATTTACTCCCATTATTTTTCCCTAAAGCGCCAAAAGAAGTATAACTTCAAAAACTTAAAAACGCGATCTAACTGACTAACGAAAGCTATGGCTAGTAGTTAAAAAGTAGCTAAAAAATAAATTTAAAACTGCTCTTAATTGTTCCCTGTCCAAGACCGGAAAACGAGCAACGCTCAAAAATTGCTTTCGAACTACTACGTATTTAAAAATTTCACGTCAAAGAGGCGACCGTGTGAATTTTTCGTCGCTGTATTTTGCACACCTTTGTGCGTTTTTTGACTACAAATCGTTGTTTTTCGTTCACTTCCCTTTCTCTAACATTTTTCCTCTTTGTGTATTTCTTGCAATATATGTACAGGAAAAAAACGGCATTAAATTACGCTACAATTTCTTTGTGACACGATTTTGGGAATTCCGTCTTTGACGAACCAAATTATTATATAAATAGGACCATTTATTACTAATAGTCTTAGAGTATTATCATGGAAGCCAATAGTGATAGCAAGACATAAGTTCTCAAATTAATATACTTGTTATTTCATATTATAATAGAAAACGTTTTCTGTCCCTTTGTAGATATGTGTATACATTAGTATTTATAGATCGAAAGTTAATAAACCGAATTACACATTTTGAAGTTATAATTCTTTTGGCGCGTTAGGGAAAAATGATGACAGTAAATTTTTACGATGCGCGCGCACACCGTCACGAAAAACCGACACCCTGAAGTTAGCTATAGCCAACTTTCTCTATTGTTAGTGTCGTTTGTTCTACAAACATAGAATAAGGCGAAAGATAATAATTTTGAATTGATTTTTATCTTGTTACGCCAAAGAAGTATAACTTCTAACGCGTGTACATAAGTACACACACACTTTTTTTACAACTAAGTTTATTCTGTGACCAGGTGTAAACCATATTTTATTACATTACATAATATACAGAACAAATTATAAGTTTAAAATTAAATTAACTAGATAGAATATTATTACCATTACATTTTGTAATAAATTTTTACTTTTTACTTTAAATATCAAATTCAGTAAAAGTTAATGGAAAAATGAAAATGGATTCGTCTATAAAATTAAAACTGATCTATGGAAAATAAAATGAGATGGCCAATCAAGGACATTGAAATATAATTTACTAAATGTTGTTTAAATTGTCATGGATATAAAGTGTCCTTTTCAATTTAAAAATTCGATGGTCAAATATCTCTATTGAGATGTGGTTGAATGCCAGCTCATTGTACAAACGAATCATAAGCATAATTCGCTTGTAGTAAGAAGTATCATTCTAAGCTTAAATAAATAATTTAAATATAATACTTCTTAATTGTTGGACACTTTATTATTTCTCTCGACCGGAACCACATGCATATAACTGGTTACATATAAGTCGACTGTTGAACATGGGAAAAATACCAAAAAAGAAGGGAAAATAAGTATTACAGAACGGAATCGAAAAGTTCGAACAATTTCCAATTGCCCAGTCGAAACAGTTCTGTCGGTTTCCAAATAGTTTCACGGTACTACCCTCCCTTAAAGCTCGTGATGTTTTTATTTTTAACAGACTTCACGGGAAATTCGGTTTCAATTTCCACTTTTCCAGAGTCATGCCGTTTTTCATTTTATTTACCGGTCTCCTTTTGTCTGTGTAATACGTTTCGCAGCGCTGTCGTTCCGTTTAGCACAATATATTCCAGTTTCTCGTTCAGTATTTTTCAATGGACAGAATAAGTAAATGTACCTTTGTTGTTTGTTATTTGTATTTCTTTTACGAGGGCAATTAAATCGTTCGTATATTTTATGGATTCATAATTTGCAAGGCTTCTGATTATTGTATAGGTTACTAGATTTTCTGTCGGTTATCTTTTAGTTTTGGAAGGAATCATTTCTTCAGGCTCGTTTAACAGTGGACGAAAGTCAACTGCTTTTTCAGACGTGTTATACTGTGAAGGAAAGTCAACCGTCACGCTCAGATCGGTGATGCTGAATCGAGTTAATTTGGCTCCACTTGACATTGTCCACGTTATGATTTCATGTCTTAACTACGCAACCAAACCCTTGTGGAATTTTGTATATTTACCTTTTATCTTTTATATATGACAAAGATACTGGGTCCAGAAGCATATGTTAGATCAAATCAAATCAAAACATCCTTTATTCAATTTAGACCCTGAGAAGGTGGTTACGAACGTCAAAGCTACCACCGGTTCGGAAAACAAGCCAGTCATCGAGAAGAACCGGCAAGAAACTCGATCCGGTTTATCTATTCATGTTATTAGAGGTGGAGACGGTCCAATAGTTAATGTGTTCGGACACTACATCGATCAATCTCGATTTGGATTCCTACGAATCAGCCTAAGTTTTCGGTGAGGGTAAATATCGTAATTAGTATTACGGTAGGGTTTTTTCTAAGCTCATCACTAAGCTACCCCACTCAAGTTGTAAATCTATAAGTAAGCAGTTATGGGTGTGTTTTTTTTTAATTTATTGAGGCACTGTGTTTTATGATAAAACCTCTTGTAGAAAATCATACACAATATCTTCGAGTGACCGTTTGTCTTTGTTTCATTAAAATCGGTTCCGCCTTTCAAGGGTTATTATACTTTTAATAACGACATAACTTAAGTACGAGAGAAAAGTAGATACCTAAATAGACTTAATTAATTCGGATGACTTTATTAATCGCTGTTTTTTTTTACATAGGGTTTCAGGCGGATGAAATCGCGGGCACAGCCAGTTACTTTTATATTTGACCTTTTGTTAAAATAAGATCACATCTTATTTTATCATTAAAATAAACTATAAGAAAGCATATAATGTATAAAAAAGATAGTTTATAAAAAGACGCAAAAGTGAGCTTTTTCCATCGTTTGTAAAAAATACTTATGTAATGATTGAAATCTTAAATTAAAGTAACTTAACTGAAACAAATTCTAAACCAGTTTCATTGGAACACTCATTAATTTCGCGATGAATAACTAAGTTTATGCGAGGCCTTTAAAGGAAATTAATTGCTTCCATAACTCTTTCGGTATTAGAGATATTTTTGTGAATACTTTCTTATAATAAATTCCAGGGCTTTGTGTATATTGAAAAGGTTATATTAGGAAGATTGAATTTTTAAAGTATCTCATTATATTTACATGCTCTCATTTGTATAACAGATATGGTAAGTAAATTGAATAGTTACCCAATATATTTTAAAAGTAAATCTCTGTAATATTTCTATCCGTGACTTATAAACTATTGAACCAATTTACGAGAGGTTTTTGTAAACACGTGTACTTAAGACCAGGCTTCCGTACATTCATCATTTATTATATTTTGAAATACTAGTAATTACCCGTAAGTTCACTCGTGATTGTATTTTTATAAATAATGATACCATAACTAATCTTAGTATAGTTTTAAAGATTCATGTAATAAACGCCTAAAAATCTCTCAGGCGGTAAAATATTTTCCAACTTGTATATTATATATATTGTATATCTTGATTCATTGAAACATTTTCCTTATGATTTATATATTTATAGCCTAGGTGTTATTCTGGTGTAGAAGATACTATTATCTTTTGCTTGTGGCTTCACTCAGTTATGGATATAAAGTGCTTTTTTTTCGAACTAACTACACTATTGACCTAGCAAGGTCTTAACAGCTTCACCGGACTACGAAGGCGAGCGATTAAGACACTCAGACGATTTTATGTGACAACTAGCTTAAAGGTGCACGGCACACCTCGGCTTGGGCTGTTGCTTGATACATGCAATTCGCGACCTATCTGAGCTAAGAGCTAACCTAAGCTAATCTAACTATTCATGCATATATGAGTTGTTGCAACATATATATGTACCAAGCATACATACCTCAACAACTCTTATATATATTTCGTAACGGATAATTTTCTAAACTATTTCAGTTTGATAAGGGAAAAAATAACTCTTCCACTTTCATGTGTAAGTGTATATGTGTGCACGTGTGTGGAGGTGATATGTGTAATGTTGTCGCAGTGATGTAAGATTTTGTGTCACTGTATCGCGCGAGCAGCGTACTCAAGTAATAAAATAAATAATGACATCTTTAAAAAGTCTGATTAAAAAAACGCTTTAATAATTTTATGGTCAATACAAACTTATTTTCGGAAACAGCTAATAACTATTATGCTAGTTTAACAATACGATGGTTACGGTTTGAACACTATGCTTTATAATTTTATAAGCGGGCCCGACGGACGTTTTCCCGCCCTGATAATAAAAAACTTGATAAATTATATACCTAAACCTTCTCCGTGAACCTCTTGATCTACTGGTGAAAACTGTACGAAAATCAATACAGTGAGTTTTTAATATTATCGCGACTAAACAGACGCGGCAGAGGTCTTTGTTTTTTACTATGTAATGATAATGATTATACTATGGTTTTCATTGCCTTTGCAAATTTATTTGTACAAAATATTTTAAACATTATATGCCTCATTTAAGACAAAATACCGATATATATATTTTTTTATTATTTTCAAAATTAAAAGCATATCTATTTTAATAAACGCAAAAAATTAACCGTGGATTTTATAACCATGTTTCTGTGCTTTAAAGTTCTTATAGATATAAATTGTTATTAATATTTAAAAGAATTTCTATTATTTTGAGATTTTTATGGCACGTAAGATTTATTATATCCTTTTCACTCCCTTTGTGGGGAAAAGAGAGAAAACATAGAACCGTTCCGACCTCTTCAATAAGGATTTAAAAATATTTAATACAGAAATATAGTGGATATAATATAGAGAGAATATAATAAGATATAATATTGAGAACAGAGTATAGAGGAGAGAGGAGAGAAATATAGAGAGATATAATTGAATACGAAATAATCGAACAGATATAATCCACAATAACCGTAAGTTAGATTGAGTGCTGGCCAGGGATTGTTGCACTAATTTATTGATTCGATTGCTTAGAACAAGGCATAAGTTAATAGCAGATTATAAGTATGTACTGTGGAAAGAGAAGTGACTCTTATAATCGATATGTATACTATACGATCACCCGCCTCTTCCTTTATATTGATAATAATTCTAAATATCTTTGTATGAAACTAACAAATTTGATTTAAAAAAAAGTTATAATGACCAGTGACAGAAGTGAAACTCAAAGTAATTAAATAACTGTGTTCTATTTGGAATGTTTAAATCAATTATAGACTGAATTATACAAAAGAATCATAATTTGTGAACTGAAATTAAAACATTAGTCTGTTGGTACTCCGAGCAATAATCATATACATTTTTATTCATTTTATTAATTAATCAAACATATGATGGGCTGCACTAGCTCAATACAAAATATCAATATTACATGTACACATGCCGCTATATTACTACGTGTCGCGTAGTCTCGCTAGTGTCACTAGTGTCGCAAGCGCAATACGTCCCAAGTATGTCGACGTCATCGGTAACGCGAAGCGTATATGTTCTTTCCACTTCAAAAAACTTTTTTCTTTTTTTTATTGTAGCTCGGCAAAATGACGGCACTGTGCCTGATGGTAAGCATAGTACAATCCAAAAACAACGGCGACCACCGAGTGACACACTATCCATCGCCGGTCGCCGCTGTCATGCCGGCCTGCGAAAAGCTGGATATGAACAGGCTGATCCCGAAACGCGACCCGCAGAAGCGAATCACTATGACGGGCTTTTTAGCCATATTCACGGTGGTTGCGACCCAGTCAGGCTGTAAAACCCTACCACCCCGCTTTCGCTATTACCTCGTTCGTTACTCAGCCGGGTGCACCACGTGCAGGTGAGGTTGGCTTGGATGTCTCAAGTCTTAGATGTTATTCGACACCCCTTACACCCCTCTCAAGTCTTAGATGTAAATCGCTTCTTCTCGTCGTTTGGGACATAACTTTACTCTTCGTCTTGACCTCTTCCTTTAAATGGTTCCGCGCATTTATTGCCAATAAACTGGTTTTCCTAACGAGAAACTATATATTTATATACACGCCTCCTTTTTTACGAAGCGTCTTGAAAACGACTGAGGCACTCACCCATGATTTAATCGTCATCATAATGTTCCCTGCTTTTATTCTAATAATTCTAGGATATAAGCAGATGTTAGATAACATTTTTCTTTATTATATAAAGCTCATGTCCGCGGCTTCATTGGCATTTAAAAATTCGAAGCAGTCATAAGGACTACCAATAGAAGTAAAAACTCAAAACGCTGAAAAACTTATTTTTTATATCATAGGAGGACAAACGAACATGCAGGTCACCTGATATTAAATAATCAGCGCCGTCCTTAGACACTAGCAACATCAGGGGAGTCGAACGTGCGTTGCCAGCTTATGTTTGTGGGATTGTGGGAAGGTGGGCCCCTCCGGCGCTCTCACTGACCGAATGAAACGCAACAATGCAAGCACTGTTACTTCACGTCGGTGTTTCTGTGTGTCGGGTGGTACTACTCCGGGCGAGCCGACCCATTCATGCTGAAACCAGTAATAGCTTCAGCGTGGCTCTACCAACTACAGCTCTCGTGTACTTGTGTTCTCTTTTGATTTTTAAAGTAATTATAATATTAAAATTTTGAAGTGAAACTTCTTTAGTGCGCCTAAAGAAGTGAGGGTAACATTTTTACAGATATAACGTCACGCAGGTATGCAACGGAAGTGTCGTCATTTGCACTAAACGCAGATTTTTCATCTATTTTTCAAGTCTCGGAAATCTAAAGTTTTAGATTTGTATAAATATAAACAAGACTTATAAATTAGTTCGCCAAAGATGTTTCGCTTCTGACATGTGTACTTTGTACGCACGCACTTTTTTTTTTATAAAGTTTATTAATCAATCAAATATATGATGTGCTGTAAAATCTCAATATAAGATATGAATATTAGATGTACACAGGTCGCTAGTCTAACGCAAGCCGGGCAAGCGCAATACGGTCGGTCACGCTTACTAGCATGTCATGACGTGAAATCATAAGTTTATCTCTCCTGTCAAAAAAATATCGCTCAACGAGCCTAACAAAGTTTTCACTTCAAAAAAATTAACCTATTTCTCTTGTATATTCTTGTATATTATTTAATTTATTATTATTATATAAATAAAATGACAGAGGTCGTCTACTGTAGTGCGCACATCATGCAAAATCTACTAGATAAGTTTTCTACCAATTTTTGTTTAGTTTTACTTTTTAGATATTTTGTCCTTTATCTAAGTGGAAAATGATATATAGGATTTTAATAAGCACTACGCGTTCAACGACGTGTGTTATCTTGTCGTGGAAAAGTGGGGTAAACGGAGTGGTGCATGCACAAGATAAGGGAAGTAAACGGATAAAATCCTTATAAAGAAATTTTATAAATAAAATATACTGTTACGATTATAAACAACGCAGACGAAGACGCGGGTATCAACTAGTTTCATAGCTAGTATATTCATAGTTAAGTCCCCCACTAAATATTAACTTAACTAACATATTAACAAACTGAATCAAAATTGATCGTGTTCTTGAGAAGAATACTAATTACATTCATCAGTTACTTTTTTAACTTATTTCTATTATGTACATAATGCCATCAACATTGTACAATATGAATAATAAGGGAACAGAGTAAATGTACGTACAAGTAAGTACGATTAAAAGATATAAACCACTGCACGGCATTCGAGGAGCACGCCTAAAGTCGAATGAAGTCCTCTTGTCTCATAATATGACAGAGATCGCAAACCTGTGGTGTGTTACAGATGCCACATATGCTTTTATTTGTTCTACGTTATCGCTTTTGAAATGATATTTACATTTAATAATTGCAAATTTATAAAAGTTATAAGAATTAATAACGACACTTCTAATTGAATAGCTTAAAGCATATATGATTATGGTCAACAATCGAATAGAGTACAGATAACAATAACATTTTTTTTTTTTTATTGTAGCACGGCAAAGTGACTGCACTTTGCCTGATGGTAAGCACAGTACAGTCCAAAAACAACGGCGACCACCGAGTGACACACTATCCATCGCTGGTCGCCGCTGCCATGCCGGCCTGCGAATAGTTGGATATGCACAGGCTGATCCCGAAACGCGACCCGCGGAAGCGAATCACTATGACGGGCTTTTTCGCCATATACATGGTGGTTGCGACCCAGTCAGGCTGTAAAGCCCTACCACCCCGCTTTCGCCATTGCCTCGTTCGTTATTCAGCAGGGTGCACCACGTGCAGGTGAGGTTGGCTTGGGTGTATCAAGTCTTATGATGTTATTTGACACCCCTTACACCCCATAACCCATAGAACAATACCAAAATAAAAAAATCTTATCAATAGAATATTCAATTACTGGTTTCCAATTATTTTTAAAATTTTATGTGTAATACAATCTTATACAATTTTGATTCTTATTATCCTAATATTCTCACTAAAATATTCCGCTATACCAGAGGTTTAACAAAAATAAACATAATATTTAGTACACAAACATAAAAAGATTTGCTACCCCTGTAGTATCACCATTCCTTTGTAGTACGAAAACGGCAGTGTAAAATATTCACTCAATAGATGGCGTTAGTGTCGCCAGGCCCTCAACGACTTCGCAATTCACATTGTCTATCCCGTTCCGTCTCGCAAGGTATCGTATATGTTCGTATTCCTCAGTCTTTAAAAACACGATTTAAAATGCTTTTAACACATTTATTTATGTCGAAATATCCAGTAAATGTACACTAAATAACAATAGAACGAATACTTGTGAATAACTATATTAAATTAATTTTTAATTAGTATGCAATCTAGATCGCGCTATCAACATTTCTACGATGAGTAGTTTATATACAAAATTTGAACTAAACAACTTGGGGAGTCCGATTCTACATGAGGGAGCGGTTTCCTGGTCGGGTAGCCGCTCAAAGTACCCGACTCGCTTTCGACGCATCGTGTGTACGTAGGCCGGGCAGAGAGGCGGACCAATAAGGGACTTCCGTCTAGCTACAAACCGGGTGGGATGACGACTGTGTCTCCTATGGGAGGGGGACGGTTTGGTGTTCACTGTCCCCCTTGATAGTGTCTGTGAGTCAGGCCAGCTGGTGGGCCAGCCAGACCATAGACGCATCGACAGAGCCAATATATATCCCTAGGTTTAGGCTTACGAGACATGCGTGCGTCCAGACGGAGAAGAGAATTCTTCTAGCAACGCGAATGTTGCTTAGACGGGCAATGGTCAAACGTTGCAGCCGATAGAGGGATGAATGTCCTTCGGGTTTAGCAGAGGATTATATCCTCCTCCCCCCCACTGTAGAAGCTTTGACTCCCCTTTTTTTAAATAAATATTGATATTTTTACTCTTCCTTTTTTTATTGTTGTTATTCAATCAAATATTTTATTTGATATTTTTAAATTTCTTTCTGATAATATTGTATCCATTTGTTATAGTGTTATTATTCAATCAAACAATTTACTTTAAAATTTTATTTGTTATTGCTAAATTTTTTTCTGATATAATTGTATCCATTTTGTTGTTTTGTCGTTATTGTAGCAAAAATTTTATTTTATCATCAACATTTTTTTTTCGAACTGACTAACGCTTTTGGCCTGGTGCACTGCTTCACCTGACTAATAGGGCGAGGACTCACGCGCTTAGCCATTAAACTTTCAGCTAAAACAATCACAATACAAATAAAACTGAAGATTATTAACAAGTTTTCAAATACAGGAAACAATACAATACAATTTTGCAAAGGGATTAGGATGGAATAGAAAGAATTGATACATAGAATGAAGATTTCAGTGTATGTTTTAATTATTACCTATATATAGTGAAATTTTGTTAAACAATGTATGTGCCCGCGACTTCGTCCGCGTGGAACCTGATGTACAAAGGAGTGACTAATAAAGGCTTCTAATTACTATCCACTACTCTCGTACTTAAGTCGCGTCGTCATTAAAATTACAATAACTTTTGGTAGACCCAACCGATTTTAATGAATCAAAGACGAAATGTTACTCGAAAATATGCTTTATGGTTTTCTTGAAAAGGTTTTACCATAAACGCAGTAATTTAGCAGTGATGTGTGTTCAAACAAACAGATAGGCAGACATTTCAAAAAATTATTGATTGTAGTTTATTACTTGTTTCTGGACAACTGCAACATTTTTAGTATATAATAATTTTTAGTAATATATAAAAAATAAAGACTCGTTAGATTTACATTTTATTGTTGGAGCATACCTTGGTTATCTGTACATTTAAATTTAGTCATAAAATTGTTACATCCGTATGTATTTTTATTATTTGTATGTATAGTAACAAACGTTGATATACAAAAACCCAAGATGCACACTTAACGTCTCACAGCCGGCATACAAAAATGAGTGCATTATGCAGTCATTTCAAATAGTCTCGCGTCGCTTGCGTCCTTGTACAAATAACTTTAAATCGTTCACATAAGGTTGTATTTGCAAAATCATAAGTTTATCGCATAACTATAGTCTCGCGTCGCTTGCGTCCTTGTAAAAACAACTTTAAACCATTCAAGTAAGGTTGAATTTGCAGAATCATAAGTTTATCGTATAACAATAACTACGTATGTATATTGGGGAGTTTTTGCGGCCAATTATAAGCGCTACTGTTATTCGAGACTGTGTTTTGGGTTTTTATATGTAAATGGTTATAAATGTATTGTCATGTTGATAACCCACGATAAATAAATATGACATTAAATTGCTTAGACGATATTAAAAGGTTTAAAAGGTACGACTTAAGCAAGAATATATTTTGACTGAAGTACGTAAACTGTGAGTAATGTTAGTAGGATTTTTAAAAGGTTATAATAACTGACAACAACATTGTGATAATTTATAAATATCTTAAGTATCTACTGAAGCTTAATTAAGTGTTTTACTATTTATTATTATTGTTTTTTTAACGTGGAGAATCACATGGAATGCCACGGTGTACCGTCCAAAGTTATAAATTCAAATAATAGTTAACGTAAGAGCTGTATCAGATCTTTAGCTATCTAATCTTTAGATTTTACAACAAAGTCCCAAAGGATATTACCGATTTGCCGGATTGCGAATTTAAGCGCTATGTCAAGCGGGTTTGATGTTAAAATGCTATAATAGAGTGGATCAATATGTGAACGATGGTGATGTCTGGAATTGACTCATCTCTGTGCATCCATTAAAAACGTTTGAGACATTTACTATTATATAGAATATATTATTATTCTAAATATCATTACATAGTATAAAACAAAGTCCCCTACCGCGTCTGTCTGTCTGTCTGTTCGCGATAAACTCAAAAACTACTGAACGGATTTTCAAGCGGTTTTCACCACTGGCTAAAGTGATTCATGACGAACGTTTTGGTATATAATTTGTCCAGGATTTTTTTTTATAATCAGGGCGGGACAACGTATACCGGGCCCGCTAGTCATATATATTTGTTAAAAAGATAAACGAGATCGAGTTTCTTGCCGGTTCTTCTGGACGACTGGGTTGTTTTCCGAACCGGTGGTAGTTTTGACGTTCATAAGTGCCTTCTTGAATAAAGTGTTTTTGATTTTGATTTTTATCACTTTTTTCCATATCACATTAGAGGTGTCCAGCGTGCGGTAATATATAACTTTTTTTTTTCGAACTGACTACGCTATTCACCAAGCAAGGTCTTAACAGCTTCACCGGACTACATAATATATAACATTGTTCTATATTTATACTTATTACCAGCTGTGCCCGCGACTTTGTCTGCGTGGAAGGTTTATGTAAAAAATAAAGTCATCTGAATGTATTAAGTCCGTTTGTTTGTCTACTTTTATCTCGTACTTACGCCGCGTCATCATTTAAACTACAATAACTTTTGATAGAGTGGACCGAGTTTAATGAAACAAACACTAAGTTACTTCCGAGGATATGCTTTACGATTTCCTTACCAAGGCTTTATTGTGAATCTAGTACTTCAGCAGTGATGCGTGTTCATACAAACAGACGGATATATAGACTGACATTTCTAAAAATGGTTGAAATGTATTCCATTTTCTATATTCTTTTCTATATTCCTAGACATCTGCAACAATTTTTTTCACGTAAATCGAAAAAGTACAAACACATTCGATTTACATTCTTCATTCATGTTCATGTTCTATATTTATATCTATCTATATTAATATTATAAATCTGAATAGTTTGTCTGTTTGCTTGAACGCGCTAATCTCAGGAGGTCTGATTTGAAAATTTCAGTGTTAGATAGCTCATTTATCGAGGAAGGCTATAGGCTATGTACCATCACGTTAAGACCAATAGGAGCGGCGCAAAATTGAAGAGTGTATCAAATTTTTTCTTTTCTTTTGACAGCTTCCGCTGCGTGTTCGCTTTAGCCCAAAGTAACTATGTCGCGGGAACAGTTATTATTTTATATAATACTTAGATTGGAAACAATAAATATATATATAAGATTCAAAATGACAATTTGGGTAGGTACCTGTATTGCCAGTGTGCATATTGCATAAAAAAACACAAGTACAAAATTATTTCAAAATAGGCCAGTCAATGCGCATCAAAATAATTGCTGGTAGGAACTATAACTTAGAATAAATTATGTTAAAATTTGTTAATTTGGTGCTTTCCAAGTATCCTGAACCTAAAGGTATTCTATCATATTAATTACATTTTCTTTCAAATGTTACTATATCTTTATATATATACAATTCTTCTGTCCGTCTGTATGTGACAGAACTCCTCCTAAACGGCTGCATAAATTATGATGCAATTTTTTGTGCGTTCAGGTGGATTCAAGAATGGTGCAGATACACAACTGAGTGCAGAATATGGCGCTGTGACTGACTTTTAGGATTTTTGAAGTTATACTTCTTTTGGCGCGTTAGGGAAAAATGATGAGAGTAAATTTTTATGATGCGCGCGCACACCGTCACTCTATACGGACACCCTGAAGTTGTTACGACGCGCGCACCGTCCCGCCCTGAAGTTAGCTATAGTCAACTTTTTCTATTGTTAGTGTCGTTTTTTCTATAAACGTAGAATAAGGCGAATGATAAACATTTTGAAAAGAAGTACATAAGTACACATACACTTTTTTTTAATTATACGCCGAGCCCGCTAATATACATTTATAATTATTGCATATCCTAAAAATATCATTTATCATCATTAATGACGATTAAATAATATTATAAACATTAGATAAGATAATGTAGTGCACAGGTGATAAGGGACCTGAATGGCGCTATTGAAATTTTCACAATAACAAACATATATACAGATTTTGTGAACTCGGTAGTCGGGAGTCCATTTCTACACAGTTAGGCAGTTGTTGGGCCGGATGGCTGCTCTGATTATCTGGCCCGTATTACCGAACGCGAGTGACGTTTGATAAGGATGACTTTAAAATGTCTGCCGCTTTCGGAACGCAGTTTGTCTGCGATAGAAAAGGAATTGTTGGATTGGGGTTAATCGAACCAACTTTCCTTGAGCGCAAACCACGCCGGGTCTAATGTGATCGAGTGAGGTTGGCGAAATTAGTGTGGGACGTCTCTTACTGGAGACGACTCACTTAAACACTCCTGCTGTAGAATCTTTGACTCCCTTTTTGTAACAAAGAACTATCCTATTTTATGTAAGTGGTGTTTTAGGGTACCGTGTGTCTGTAGCTATAAACCAATACAATAACAAAATATTAGGGGTTTTTTTTAATGACCCCCTGGTAAACTACCACTCACAAGTTGAAAATCTCTCTGGTCTGGTAACGTGTGACACGGCATCTACTTTAGAAAATATGTATCCTATATTTATTGGGTTTACCGCCTTAGGATTCACAGTCATGTAGCCATTGGTGAAATGGTGAAACATTAAAATCTACAAAAAATAAATACTTTTTACAATATAAACTCAATAACACGTCACTGGTGCACTGCAACTAAGCACTTGAGTAGTGCTTCGAATCATGATATCCTTTGAGCCTGAGTTTGAATAAGCGATGCCATAACTTCTTCCTTCATGCATTTTTTTCGAACTCACTACGCTATTGGTCTGTTAGGTTTTTACAGCTTCACCGGTTTCGTGCATACATACATCACATATACCACATATGGTGGTAGAGCCACGCTGAAACTATTACTGGTTGGTTCCAGCATGGATGGGTAGGCTCGTCCTGGGTAGTACCACCCTCTCATAGAAAACCAACGTGAAGTAACAGTGCTTGCATTGATGCGTTTCGTTCCCGGGTTCAGCCAGCAACAGAGAGGATAACCGCTCCATCGCCGCTCCACCATCCGCCAACCAACTGACCTAAGCTAAGCTACATATGTATACGAGTTAGTGAAATATATATATGTAGCAAGCATGTATCGTTACCGACTTGAAGCTAGACCATCTATGGCTTTAAAGCACATTTATCGTCACTTTATGTTGCCTTGCCCTAAGTGTGATTGGAACGTTTATCGTGACGCAAAGATATGCCAGCCATTTACGTGCACACCAAAGGGCAGAGCAGTAGAGTGTTAGAATTCAATGTTTTAATGGTCGCTATTGCGAATATAATGAGGTGTTTGCAAAGAAGCTATAGCTTTAGCAGTTTCATAATATTATTATTCGCTCTATTGTACACTACAATTGATTATGTGTGGCTCAATGACTCGCGAACGTCTAGCATAGTTTTAGCACTTTGTTAAAACATCGGCTTCAGCTCTATCTCGAACGTCTAGCATAGTTGTAGCACTTTGTTAAAACTTCAGCTTTCTGATTTCCTTCCAATCCTACATGAGACGGAACCCAGTGCAGTCTTAAACGCATAAAAGGGCTATGAAACTTTTAGATCTCTCGAAGTATTGCATAGGCTATCCACAATCCTCTGTGACCAGATACACATAAAACCAAATGCTGAAGAGCACTCTATGTTAGTTTTCAAGCTCTTCATATTTCATAGATATAAAAAATAATTAAAAACCTTATGAACGGCAAAACTTGAACTTCGTTCACGGTGTATAAAAACTGGAAATGTTAAAAAACTAGACATGTTCCATGAAAGATTAAAATTGTATTCATCTTATTTTGAAATCTAACGACACATTTATAGAAATAGAAAGGCATACAAAATCGTGGGCGACCGATATCTGATGGCCGCTTGTTAAAATTGTGTACGCATGGGCCGTGTTATCAATATTTATTAAAGCTATATTAAAAATTACCTCAACAATAATTTTGTAACTAACGCGAAAGAAGCAGCAGGTGCAGGTGTTACAATATAAACAGTTTAGGACGTGACCTCACGATGTCGGGTTGAATATTGTGTAATTCACATAATTTAACTTTTAGAATAACATGTCCGTGCGAGTTATCTTTGTTTATTGTTATTACAAAGTTTGCGGAAATACCGAACGATTGAGTGAGTAAGTAGGAGGCGAGGTCATTATCTGTTACATTATAATTTGATAATAGTGTAATAACAAGAATCACTAAATGTACCATTTTTAGGACTAGCCTTAATAGTTGGATGATAAAAATCAAGAGGAAAATACAATTGATACATACATTCATGATTACAATAAATCGTAACTAAATTTTTTATCAATATTTCTAGCAAATAACAAATCGAATATAATCGAATAGACTAGAACTAGAATAGACTAAACTAGAATAGACTAAACTAGAATAGACCGGGCTGGTCTCTTTGTCACTTCTTTTTTGTGGGCACGCTAATTTTCGAAAATAGTAAGTCTATAATTTTTTGTTTTATAAAAAGTGCAAAAGCGTACACCTTGTTATTTTGGGTACTTGTGACATACATAGTAACATACTATTCTAAAATTTTGAGAACGAACCTAACGAAAAGGGGTATATAATGGGTAAAATAGGTTGATTACTATACATTGAAAACAGTTTTATTCAATTTAGTCTAAGTTATAAGTCCTGTAAATTCCTGCTCTAAGTTATAAGTAAATTATAATTCCAATCTAAAAACTGGAGTGGAGTGTAGATGGTAGAGTCACGCTGAAACTATTTCTGGTTTCAAAATGAACGGGTTGGCTCGCACGGGGTAGTACCACCCTCTCATGGAAAACCGACGTGAAGTAACAGTGTTGTTGTTGTTGTTAAGTAAAGACTTAATATAATTCCAAATTATACCGTAAGTTTAACCTCTTAGCGCAATGAGAATAAGTGCTATTATTATATCGAATCATATCGAGTTCGATACTCGCACAAGAATGTCGTATGTGAAACTCTGACCTCATAACTATAATTTTTTTTTCCCCTCAAATTAATATCACATACAAATACGATCAAAGTAGGATTACAGTGGTATTAACACGCCGATATGTCTACTTAACGTACCAGGGCCCGACCCAAATTCATCATCGCAGCGATCAAGTACGAAAAATGTTTTCAAAAATGAACCGAATGAACAAATAACTAAACTATACTTTATTTTTCTTATTGTACAAAAATAAAGTTCAGGTTTATTTATGCAAGAAATAAATCAAATTTATAGTTTTTTAATGTTAATAGGAAATCGATTAAAGAAGGTCAGACATCTGTCGGTCGGTTTTTACTCAACCGTCACTATCTTCGACCGTCTATAAAGAACAGATTAAATTGAATACACTTTTTATTATTTTGTAGAAATATTAAACAGAATTAGTAACATAATAGTTTATTGTATATCATGTTAGTGTATTGCAAAGAAGTATTGATTGATATATTCGTCTGTTTGCTTTAACTGACCATACGAGTATAGATTTACTTTAGATACACGTATCAGATGTACGGAAATACGTCACAACATGGCGTCTGTCATTAATTTTGCCGCCTAAATAAAGAGGGCCGCTGCTGCCGTTTATTGCGATGTTGAGTTATACATAGGTACTAGTATTCATCCAGTTATGTATCCGTCTAGTATCTTCCAATTTCGGACCATAATAATTGGTACAAGGGTTTTTCTTCACGTGGTAACCCTGAAATGCATATTGTTGCCAGTTGTAAAATTCGACTTAATTTTTTTCAGAAATCTAAGTCTATACGTTTCTGAAAGGATGACTTGAGAGCGCCGGATATCCCACCTTCCCTTCCCCTCCCCCTTTTCCACTCCCCTCCCCCAAACAGATGGTGGCAACGCACTTGCCACTCTTCTGGTGTTGCAAGTGTCTATGGATGCTGGTGATCACTTCACATCAGGGGAAACCACCAGTTCTTTTGCCTCATATGATTCTTAAAAAAAATGTCCAATCCCTAGAAAATACTTTACATGTGAAAGAAAAAGTTGACATTACTTTCGGCGGGTAAGTTATGATTTTTTGATGTCGTTATATAATTAGTTGCAAAATTCCAAACACAAAATCATACATATTATAACGGTTACGTTTTTTTTAATGATAAAACTTTATTGAGTCGTCTTATAAATAAAAATATTATTAACCCGCCTGTTCGTTTGCCTCCTATAATATAAAAAAAAGGTTCTGACTCGTCAATGGCACCGAAAAAAAAAACACTGTAGGTATCTTGTTTTTTTTCTGATAAACCAAACCAGAGTCAACAAATGCTAAATAAAAAAAATCGCAAGTTCCAAGCATCCATAACGTAATTGAGTTTGAGCAACGTGATATAATCTCTTTCACGCTTATTGGTTTTAGCATAATGCTTGCTTGTTCACACGTAGCGATAACATCGGCTGACCATTGTCATAGTCAAGTAACAGATAACGGATGACAGACAACAGGATTTGTTCTTATATCTTTTCAAAGTGTGAGTGCGAATTTGTGTGTGTGTTTGAGAGTTTCTTTATTATACAATACTGCACTTTGGTTATAAACAAGAAGTAGGCCCTATATTGGATAATTATGTATATATATATATATATATATATATATCTTCTATATCTATAATAATAATTATTTATTTCTACAAATATTATAAAAAAGTCGTATTTCGTGTCTGTCTCTACGTTACTTTATTCCTTCTAAACTACGTAAAGGATTTGGATACGGTTTCTGTATCATTTAGAAAGAAAAAAATACTTTATTGTTGGAACAACCATACAATTAAATTAAATTACACAAACTAATGAGACAGAAAAAAAATACTTATATACAACAATTGGCGAATCCATTCAGCAAAAATCTGCAATACAGTAAGTAGTACTGCAGCGCTGATTTTCGATGGGAGCATATATATATATATTTAATGATGGTAGAGCCACGATGAAGCTATTAATGATTTCAGCATGAATGGGTCGGCTCGTCCGGGGTAGTACCACCCTCTCATAGAAAACCGACGTGAAGTAACAGTGCTTGCATTGTTGCGTTTCGTTCGGTCAGTGAGAGCGCCGGAGGCCGATCTCCCCTCCCCTCTCCTCTCTCTCTCTCTCCTCTAACCTTTCCCCCCAAAGGGTGGCAACGCACTAGCAACTTCTCTGGTGTTGTTAGTGTCCATGGACGGTGGTGATCACTTAACATCAGGTTACCCACCTGTTCGTTTGCCACTTATGATATAAAAAAAAATAATGATAAACCGACGTTCAGTCGGTCATATTAATGTAAATACAGTTAGAGAAGTTGTTAGAGAATTTCTTGCAGAATATTTATATGTATAACATATTTATATTATGTTCATATAGCAAAAGAGTTGACATATTCTAATGAAGTCGTAAGAAGTGTTTGGCGTACATTGATAACGTTGACATAACCTTATGAGATACATAAAAATAATGTAATACATAATTGTACGTCTAAAAATTCCTACTGAAAAGTCTGAAACTTCAATAGGACTTTTTTTACACATTATTAAAAAATCAATGGTTATTTGCGACTTATATTTTGACATACATATATAGCATTAATCCTTGACCAATTAAATGTTTTAGACACTTTAAGCCGTGGCGGTTGAGTGGCTTGACCGGTGGAATATCAATCCGACGTTCGCAGGTTCAAACTCTGGCATGTACCAATGAATTCTTCGGAATTAGCGTAGATTTATTAATTTAAATCGGTAACTCTATCGGCTTACGGTGAAGGAAACGTGGTGAAGAAACTTGAACCTGAGATATGTTCTTGTAGTAGCGCTGTATGTGGGAGAATATAAAACTGTGGATTTCTCGGAGTTCGAAATCATTAATTAATACGTCGTGCGTTGGCGTAGTGAATATGCCTACTTTGGGAAGAGGCATATGGTCCTGCAGTGGGTTTCTAACAAGCTGTTGATGATAAGTTACTTTGTATATTTAATCTTCTATACATGTAATAAAAATGAAGTGTCTGTATGTAATATCAAAATAAATTTTTTTGACTGATTGGGTGTGAAAGTGTATACGCTTCTGATAACAAAAATGCAATTTTAAAAATTTTTGTCGGTCTGTCTGTCTGTCTGTTTGTTCCGGGTAATCTTCGAAACGGCTGAACCGATTTTGACGGGAATTTCACTGTTAGATAGAAAAAATTACAGCGCGTTACTTAGGCTACTTTAAATTAGACTGTCTGTTAACCGCGGCTTCGTCTGCCATGCTATCTTCAAAACGGTTAGACCGATTTCCACGGGACTTTCACTGACAGATAGCTGATCTTATAAAAAGTAATTTAAGCAATTTTAGTTTATACTAGCTTTTAACTGTGTGCTACCCGCTGTGCTATCATCAAAACGGTTAGATCGATTTTCGGGGGACTTACACTTGTAGATAGCGAACCTAATAAAAAGTAATTGTGTTTATTTTAGACTAGCTGTTACCCGCGACTTTGTCTTCATCAAATTTAGCAAGATTTCAACTCATTCTTTATTTTTAATAAGAGAAATAATTATCGGTTTATTGTTTACAATTCGACATTATAATTATTAATAACATTAATGATATAGAGGTCTTCCTAATAAGATCTTAGATTATAAACGTATTACGTAAAGAATTCCATAATACAATTTGTTGCGGAACAGACAAGCGTTTATTTTTTGTATAGTCACAAAATCATTATTATAATAATGGCAATGTATATTAAATATAATGTAAATATAAATCTTTATGATAATATTTTAAGTAATTGTTTCAATAGTTCCTTATACAGTGTAAGTGTGCATTGAGGTAGTTATATGGTTGGTTATGGTTACAAATGTGTTGCTGATGACAAACCTCATTTGGCACGCTCTTTGTATTTACGTATCTACTGTACACATTACATGTTACTTTTAGTGGCGTGCGCGTCGTACTTACAATTGTCTTTAAAGAGCGTTTCTGTAATTGTACATAGTCTCACAATTCTATAATTCTTTAATACGATTTTAAAAAAACCCGTGCGGCGCGGCGGGTCCAGCTATTTTACAATAAAACTGTCCCTTATATTATATTATTTACATATAAGATATTACAGCGGTGCTGTATGTGGGCGATAAATTATATTCACAGTTCATATGTCAAGATTAATTATTTACTAGCTGTGTCCGCGACTCCGTTCGTGTGGAACCTAATATTAAACATTAAAAAAAACAGTCACTAATAAAATTATCTGAATGTATTGAGTCCATTTAATTATCTACTTTTCTCTCGTACTTAAGTCACATCGTTATTAAAATTACAATAACTTTTAATAGAGTGAACCGATTTTAATGAAACTACATATTACTCGAGGATATACTTTAAAATTTCCCTAGTGGGGTTTTATCGTGAACACAGTACTTTAGCAGTGATGCGTGCTTAAAAGAACAGACAGACAGACGTTTCTAAAAATAATTAAAATATATTTTATTACTTATTCCAAGACACCTGCAACATTTTTTTTTACAAAATCTAAAAAGTACAAACACATTAGCTTTACATTATTTTTATATGTATAGATTAATTAAGAGATATATAATATTTGACACTACAACGAATCGTAGCAAATAGAAAGAACAACTGAAGTAAAAAATGCCACGTAAAAGCACGTGTTGCCACTGAATTAACATAAAATACCAGACGTTGTCTGGCAATTGAAACAAAAAATGTTCAGCGCGACGCGACGCAACGCGCTGCCTCGCTGTTGATAAGCAGGGGCGGAATTAAAAATTGTTATATTGTCCAATTTTAATGAAGAAATATCTCGAGAATGTTAAAAGAATAACTTCAAATATCTAAAAAAATGTGATCGATTGGTTCCGTGAATAAAATTAATTTACAGAATAATATAAATTAATTGAATAAAAAAAAACTATAATAACGTATATTAGTAGTAGTTTTTTTTCATATTATATACTAACTATATTCAATTATAGTAATATTATTATGATTACTATGGTATAAACCAATGTACAACATATATTTATAGGTAACACAACATATATACTTATTTATCAGATTTAAAAGGTATGAAAATACATACACACGATGTCTTATATTGTTAAAGTAAAATCGATAGATATAATATAAAGAACAAAATATGAAGCAAATTATAACAAAAAGTTTAAAAAAACGTACGGGAATCAGACAAATTTGGGTTAAAGATATCCACATAAAAATTGAATGAGTGAAGAGACAAAACACACTAGAAAGATCTTTTTTTTTTATTGTAGTATGGCAAAGTGACTGCACTGTGCCTGAGGGTAAGCACAGTACAGTCCAAAAACAACGGCAACCACCGAGTGACACACTATCCAGCGCCGGTCACCGCTGTCATGCCGGCATGCGAATAGCTGGATATGCACAGGCTGATCCCGAAACGCGACCCGCAAAACCGAATCACTATGACGGGCTTTTTGGCCATATACATGGTGGTTGCGACCCAGTCAGGCTGTAAAACCCTACCACCCCGCTTTCGCCATTGCCTCGTTATTCAGCAGGGTGCACCACGTGCAGGTGAGGTTGGCTTGGGTGTCTCATGTCTTATGATGTTATTTGACACCCCTTACACCCATATAAAATCTCAAAATATATAGACAGAATTGATAGAATAGCTTTCATTATTTTGTTTCGTTACTTACTACTTACTTACTGTTACTATTTATGCAGCTAATCTTCTATATCTTTTATCTATACATATAATAAGAAACTAAATCTAACGTGCCTGTACTTTTTAGATTTTTTTAAAAAAAATATTATATGTCTTCACGATAAAACCTCAAAGAAAATCGTAAAGCATATCCTTGAGTATCATTTAGTTTTGGTTTTATTTAAATCGGTTCACTATATCAATAGTTATTGTAATTTTAATGAAGACGCGACTTAAGTACGAGAGAAAAGTAAACGAACTTAATATAATCGCGTGATTTTATTATTCACTGTTTTTTACATGAACCCCCATACAGACGAAGACGCGGGTACAGCTAGTTAACAATAGATAAAATATTGTATAATAAAATAGCCGTGTACAACAAACCACCGAGTCCTGCCTTCAGTACGTACCCTACCGACACTCTACAGTCGGCACTGGTCGCCTTAAAACTGTGGCAAGGTCGAACTTGTTTCAAGGACAAGAAATCGTATATCAATCGAAATGGATTACGCAACAGTGACGTTTAGATTTCGCGATCGCAGAAGGGAAATTGACTCGGTTTATTGCGAAACTTAATCAACTCATAAAATTAGATTTCGAATAGACTTGAAATTTAGCACTCTGTGACAAAGTAATTAATACATTTTTTTGTATGCTTCAACGTAATAACAATCTCTGAAATAAAAATCGAGGCAGTCATAAATTTATATAACGTACTCTGTGGTCATAAAGACTGTTAATTTTTGAACTTTTAAATAAATTATAGCATGTAATATTTAAATTTCATACCTTACAGATTGAAATTACATAAACATTAGTATGGTTTCACATCTATTGTCACTCCGAGCAATAATTTATATATTCTTATACAGTTTATCAATTAATCAAACATACCATGGGCTGCATAAGCTCAATACAAAATAACAATATTAGATATACAAAGGCCGTTATACTAAACGTCGCTAGTCTAGTGCAAGCGCAATACGGCACGAGCATGTCGAGGTCATCGGTAATGAAAACCCATAACCAAGGCCTTAACAGCTTCACCGGATTACCGTGGTCGCCGTTGTTTATGGATTGTACTTTGCTTACCATCAGGCACAGTGCAGTCATTTTGCCGTGCTAAAATAAAAAAATAAAAAAAGCATGGTGGTAATACTTTTTTAAATCCGTCAAAAACAAAATCAAAATATCCTTTATTTAATTTAGTCCCTGAGAAGGTGCTTATGAACGTCAAAGCTACCACCGGTTCGAAAAACAACCCAGTCGTCGAAAAGAACCGGCAAGAAACTCGATCTGGTTTATCTTTTCATGTTATATATTTTTGCAAAACATAAACGGTGTTATTAAAAAAAAGTTAAATACGTATTGAATCCTGGGTTTAAAAAAGGTCTTTAAATGCACCGCGGTCGCTGAATGTTCGCCATCTTGCTCTTTTGCTTCGATTTGTTTACGTTAGATTAGACTTGTGGAAAAGGATAACGCGAACTTGCCTCAGGCGAGCGCGGTGCATTTAATGGGAAACTTTTTTAAACCAAGTGTTTAATACGTATTTAACTTTTTTGTAATAACACGGATATAGTTACATTCGTTATTAGTGGATGCACAGAGAGGGGCGTCATTTCCAGACGTCACGATCGTTCACATATTGATCCACCCTATAATAGCGTTTAGATATTAAAACCCGCTTGACATGGTACTTGAACTCACTATCCGTCTGGCTGGCTACCAACCTCAAGTTGAATATCTGTCAGCAAGCGCCTGTTTGGTGTGCTCCTACTGCTACAGTTGAGAGCCAGTCCCCTCAAGTTTTTTTTTTTACTTTATTTTTGGCAACCAATATTTTAGATTATTACTGCCATTGTCAAGTAGTTAATAGTATTACAAGTTCTTCTTCTATTCCATTTTCGGCAATCAGTCTTCTAGTAGACTATTGCTGCCATTGTCAAGTGAGTATCGATATTACAAGTTTCTTGATATAATTTCAATGAACTAACAAGATGGTGGCCAACTTGTTAGAACTTTCCATGGAATTTTTGTGGCATCTCAGAATTCATGGTCCGTGGTATTATTTTCCATTCACTTCACTTATGCACAATAAACAAACTATATTACATAAAATCACGCTTTCACTCCTTAATTATTTAACCGATAATCATGATCGGATCATAATTTAAAAGGTGGTAGAGCCACGCTGTAGCTATTACTAGTTTCAGCATGAGTAAGTCGGCTCGTCAGGGTTGTACCACCCTCTCACAGAAAACCGACGTGAAGTAACAGTGCTTGCATTGTTACGTTTCCTTCGGTCAGTGCGAGCGCCGGAGGCCCACCTCCTTCCCCCCTTTCCCTTTCTCTTTCTCCTTTCCCTCCCTCTCGCCCAGACATAGGCTGGCAACGCACTTGCGACTCCCCTGGTGTTGCTAGTGTCTATATACGGTGGTGATCACTTAACATCAGGTCAACCACAATTTCGTTTACTGCCTTTTGAAATAAAAAAATAATGGTCAAATGTTAATTTTAATGCTGGTAGAGCCACGCTGAAACTATTAGTGGTTTCAGCATGAATCGGTCGGCTCGTCCGGGGTAGTACCAGCCTCTCATAGAAAACCGACGTGAAGTAACAGTGCTTGCATTGTTGCGTTTCGTTCGGTCAGTGAGAACGCCGGAGGCCCACCTCCCCTCCCCTCTCCTCTCTCCCTCTCCCTCCCCTAACCCTTCCCCCCAAAGGGTGGCAACGCACTACCAACTCCTCTGGTGTTGTTAGTGTCCATGGACGGTGGTGATCACTTAACATCAGATGACCCACGTGTTCATTTGTCGCCATTTGACTTAAAAAAATTTTTTTTTTTAATGGTAAAATATATAAAGTTTAAAAAAAAACAGGGTACATACATACACGAAAAACGACTTCATTTTATAATGTGTGTTATAGATAAAAAATAAAGTAGTCAGCATTCTAAGAATGTATTAAATATGACGTAAATGTTCTGTTGTTTTAAAGGTTGTAGATAAAAGTACATTGGTCGCCATTAAGATAAGGAAGTGCCCGTCCTTGACAGCGCGGTACTGATAAGAACGTTATCAGGGAGAAAGCTTACAAAACGAACAAGTTTCTATTTTTGTTTCGCTCTGAAGCAGAGACGGTATTAATATAGGGTTATAGCAATTCCGGATACTGCATTTAATGATGCAGGTTCCAATACTAAAGTGGTACTAAACCTTTCGATAAGGAATTCTAAGCAATATTATAAATGGGAATGTGCGTCTGTCTGTTTGTTACACTTTCACAACTTAAATAAGCAACCGATTATTCATAAATTTTACATACACATTACCAGGAGTACAGAAAATGATATAGGGTAATTTTAATTTTTTTTAAATGTTCCCGAGAGATCTAATTATTGTAGATACTCTGCTATGGGTTAAAATACATAATGTACTAGCAAGTCAGACAGACGTTGCTTTGCCCTAAAATAAAAAAAAAGTGGAAATATATCACAGTGCCACCTACCGGGTCGATTTGTGAATCTTACCCGATCTTGATATATTACAGCGCCACCTACCTGGTCGTCTTGTAAATCTAAGCCGTTCTTGAATCAGCCTCGACACACACAAAAATTTCATCAATATCGGTCCAGCTGTTTAGGAGTTCAGTCACATATACACATACAGAAGAATTATATCTGTAGGTGGTAGAGCCACGCTGAAACCAGTAATAACTGGTTTCAGTATGAATGGGTGAGCTCGCTCGGGGTAGTACCACCCTCTCACAGAAAACCAACGTGAAGTAACAATGCTTGTATTGCTGCGTTTCATTCGGTCAGTGAGAGCGCCAGATACCCACCTCCCCTCCCCTTACTCCATTTTTTAACTGACTAAGCTATTGGCCTAGCAAGGTCTTAACAGCTTCACCGGACTACTAACGCGAGCGCTTAAGGCACTCAGCCAATTTTATTTTGACAACTAGCTCAAGGGTGCACGGCACACCTCGGCGTGGACTGTTGCCTGATTCATGCAATTCGCGACCAATCTGAGCTAACCTAAGCTATAAGCTCATACATATATCAGTTGTTGAAACATATATGTGTATCAAGCATACATACGTTAACAACTCTTATATATAATTCCTATCGGATATTTTTCTAAACTATTACAATTTGATAAAGGGGAAAAAATAAATAAAATCTTTCCACTTTCATGTGTAAGCGTTGTAATGATCACCGGTTAATGTACGTATGACACCAATAGATGTCACTAGTTGTTACGTTGGCGATTGACATTGATGAGGTGATTAAATGCGGGGATGAGTAAAAAGGGATTTTTAAGAAATCAACGTTGGATGAGACGTCAAAAGTGAAGGTTTAATCGTTTTGTGCATTGTAATAATAAAATAGTAAATTTGAAATCATCACTGTTAAGACAACGTATATATTAGTGGATCGTATTCGACACGGGTTTGTACTTGCTTCGGCAGTACATATACTAAAATTGGAACGATACAGAGAAGATTAGCATGGCCCCTGCGCAAGGATGACACGCAAAATCGTGAAGCGTTCCACATTTTTGAATAAGAGAAGCGGCCACAGAAAACAGACCCTTGGCAATACAGGATCAAAAAGCCCTCGAATTCGCATCGCAGGGACTGCTGATCCTGCCTGAAATCCCCCGAAAAATCTACGAGATAAGCCCTCTAGGTAGAGCCGTTAGGAGGCTCAGAGAGGACGACGACATCCCTCAGGAAGATAGACGTACACGTCCCAAAATCAACCCCGAAATCGCAAAGCCACGGGAAAGCTCAAAAGAATCAACTTCGCAACCTGCGCCCCTGCCACAGAGGCGAACAAGCACTCAAAGCACTTCCAGACCATCCCTATCTAAATCGTTACCAAAAGAAACACCGAAATCCCCGAGTTCATTGACCCCTACGGAATGTAAACAAACCGCAACAGGTGTGACCCTGAAAAGCAAACCGACATTGACAATGAAATCCACACTACGGAACCCACCAACAATGCGAGCGACGTCAACTAGTGCAAACACTGGCGCTAGTGAGGCTGGAGACCAGTGGTCTACACCTCGGTCTAGCCAGCCGAAGTCGTACGCAGTAGCGACCTCCGCGGACAAACGAACGCAACTCGGCGTTACCGTACGAGAGCCACCTCGAGAGAGCCAATCAGGGAGCGCCGTCCCCGAGACTAGAGCCTCTGCGGACGGTATAGCCGCCGGCGATTCCACACAAAGTGGCGCCCCCAACGTTGAGGAACCCCAAAAACGGGCAAAGTATCCTCCGTTGATAGTGGAATCGCTTCCCGATTGGTTCAAGCATTTCGACGCTATTAAACGCACACTAGGAAAAGCACCGAACGCGCGACCTTTTGGCGCTGGGGTGCGCTTCCTACCGCAAGACCATACGGAGTATCGAGTCGTACAGAGATACCTATACGAACTCGAGAAACAACAAGAGATCTCCTGGTTCTCGTACTCCCTTCCGGAAGATGAGGGCTTAAAGGTAGCCATCAGAGGACTCCCTACATCCACAAATACAGAAGATATAATAAAAGATTTAGAAGATAAAGGATTCGAACCGGAAGTGGTCCGAAACATACGGGCGCGCGGCGACCGCCCAGGAAGTATCTTCTACGCCGCCCTGAAGCGAACGCCTAACTTAATTCCGAAAATCTACCAAGTCAACGAGATCATGATGATGACCGACATTAAAATAGAAGCCTGGCGGGGAAAGACTGGCCCCGCGCAATGCCATCGCTGTCAAAAATTTAGACACAGTTCGCACCACTGTCACAGGAAGCAGGCGTGCGTTAGATGTGGCGGGCCGCATTTTGCGGCTGAATGCGACCGCCCCAGAGACGCACCAGCGACGTGTGCGAACTGTGGAGGACCCCACCCGGCCAATCACTCCCAGTGCCCCGTTAGGCGACGTGAGGCACGCAACAAGAGGGCTGGGACGCTCGCTAGTACGGGACGCAGAGGGCAGGCTCTACCCGAGCAGACCGCTGTGGTTGAAGCGGCACCGGCGTCTCTCATGGCACCGGCAAACAACCCGGCGGAACGCAAGAGCAAGACGGGTCCCACAAAGAGCACGAAAAAGCGCAGTAAGACCACAACAAAAAAGGAAACCCAAACGAAGCCTAGGAAACAGGCGGGAGTTATAGACGAACTTAGGGCGCTCATAGTCGAGAAGGGGGCTATGGGGTTCCTTAAGGAATTAATAAGAAGTCCAAAAAAACAAGGCAAAACCAATGGATAATACGCCTATCACTATTGTCCATTGGAATGCCCAATCCCTAAAAGGGAAAAGAAGACTATTAATACACTTTCTAAAACAACATAAGGTTGACATTATGTTGATTTCCGAAACGTTCCTACATGAAAAAGAAAACTATAAGATCCCGAATTACTCCGTATATAGAAAGGATGAAGTGACGGCCACAGGCGCCGCCTATAGGGGGCTGGCGGTTATTATCAAAAATAATATGCTATATCAGTTCATCCCATACGTAGAATATCAGTCGCTCTACGCTCTGGGAGTACTGGTAAACATCGCAGGCCGCAATACGCGAATTTTCGCCGCTTATAGACCACCTGGGACAGCAGTCGGCACAATAGAAGCCGACTTGGAAGA
>MU159319.1:213143-242746 GCA_015888305.1 Antheraea pernyi | reverse complement strand
TGGACCTAAGTCCCTAAATTAAATAAAGAAAAAAAAAGACTTTCAAAAGTATAGTTACAAACGTCTAAATAAAATAATAAACTTAAATTCAATGACCGTTGACCGGTGCCAAAAGCAACAATGTGAGACCCGGAGTTAATAACTTGCAATAAAACGAACAATAAATCGTTTTGTTTTGTTGCTGATATTTCCACGTTCCCTTCTAAGTGAAAATGAAATCACCTGATGGTTATTGACATTATGCTTTAACATAGACGCATAGAGGGTTGTGTGTAATTTTTGTATTTTTCTAGATAATTAGATCAAATATTAAGCACTTATTTTTTAATTGATTTGGAACCAGCATCGAGTACTCAGTGACCACTGAAAATATTGCTACTGTTTAACCAGTCATCCGGTATAATCATATATAATTTTTTTATCTTATTAAGTTTATCTTTTTAATAAATAATTCTATTAAATAAAATATAAAATTAAATAAATCAAATCTAATTTCCAACATTTTGGAGATTCTTTTAATCCATATAGTGTTTTTTGTAATTTCAAAACAACTGGAACTTCAGTAGAATTTTCAGTTTTCAAATTAGAGATTAAAGAATGCTATAGGTATGTCTAATTATTTGGTATCTCAATTACCATTTATTTTCTCAGACAATTCTATTCTTATGGTCTTCATGTTTACTACATAAGAATAAACGTAATGTTCGGTAAACTGTTGAAATCCTCGTGCAGTTAGTCTTGCATATATAGTCCTATAAATTCATTTTGTATTTATTGCTATTTTTCGTTTTGGCAAATCAGGTTATATTCCTGTGTTTTGTGTTTCTATTTGGCAAATCAGGTTCTATTCCTGTGTTTTGTGTCTCTAAGGATATAGTTCCTTGACTTTGTATATGATGCAGGATCACATTCACTTGATAATATACGCTTCAACTGTTTTTAGACCTTTATTTTGTATTCCGCTTCTGGTTTGCCTAATTTCTCTTTGATATTTCTTTTCTGTATCACATATGCGATTTGGTTGTATTATAGGTTCTGAAGCCTTTATTTCTTGTTGTAAATCTTTATCTTATGTGTTATCAGCTATCTGCTAGTGAAAGTCTCGTGAAAACCGGTCTATCCGTGTTAGAGATGCACTCGGGCAAAGCCACGGTTGACAGCTAGTATAAACTAAAATTGCCTAATTTACTTTTTGTAAAGTCAGCTATCTGGTAGTGAAAGTCTCGTGAAAACCGGTCTAACCATTTTGAAGATAGCAGTGCGGGTAAAGCTACGGTTAACAGTTAGTATAGACTAAAATTGCTTGAATTACTTTTTATAAGGTCAGATATCTCTCAAAGAAAGTTTCGTGAAGATCAGTCTAAACGTTTTGAAGATAGTACTGCAGGCGAAGCCACGATTAACAGCTAGTCTAAATTAAAATAAACTACGCGTGACTTTGTCCCCATAAAATTTTGCAAAAAAATATGTTGTTCACTGTAAACATGTGCGAAAGACTTGCGTTATACTGGACTCCAAGTATAAATATAATTCAATTTCGTATATCTGTATCTATGTATGTAATTTGAATTATAATGTCTTTTTGGTCATTTTGGCGGCCATTTTTTTGTAATTACCGCGCTTTCGTCCACATACCTCAATAAACATAGTAACTATAAGAATATTGTATTGAGTTCAATGAGCACTATTTAAACGTGTATACTTTCGTACCCAATCAGTAAAAAAATGTTATTTTGATATTACATACAGACACTTCATTTTTATTATATGTATAGATTTTCGGATCGTCAACATGCAAAATACACTAATAAATATATAAAAAGTAGGACTATTGTATATCCATTGTAAATGTAGTCATATTTGTCATGTCAAAGCGAAACATCGATTATTTTGTCAACGTCGATATACATCGAACTCCTGTTTCTTGTTCCGGCTCACAGTACAGAGCCGCATTCAAGCGATAATCAGTATTGTCTGAATCTTCTTTATACGCGGTTGTGTTTGGAGATGCAGTGGTTGTGAAAATGTTTTTGTTAAGGCTTGCTATATGTTTCATTATCCTATTGACACTAACTTCATTCGTAGTTAACGTGCAACAATATGGAAAAACAAGAAAAAATTTATATATTAACGATGATATGACGAAAGGGGGTGGAAAACTAACTTTAATCAATGTGGAAAGCGAAAGTCCTACACCGGAAGGGGCAGAGATAAATACGACTACATTCGTAACTGTAATCAGTAAATGGGTAATTTTTATCAACTAAATAACTTCCCCGCTTTGTACGAGCAAAATTTGTCGCTTACGATATCGAGTGTATTTTGTTGTGTTATTTTATACGTTCCATTATTTTTATCATGGTATGATACATAACTAGCAGTAATTATTGTTGATTTTCTTCAAGGCTATATATCTCCTTGTTTTATATTTAGTTGTTGATACAGAACAATAATTATCTATACATATTATAAAAATGAAGTGTCTGTATGAAATATAAAAAAAAATTGTTTGCGTATGTAAGTAAGTATACACGCTATTGATAATAAAAATGCAATTTTTAAAAATGTTGTCGGACTGTCTGTCTGTTTGTTCCGAGTAATCTCCGAAACGGCTGGACCGATTTTGACGGGAATTTCATTCGCAGATAGCTGAAATTACAGCGGGTTACTTAGGCTACTCTAAATTAGACTAGCGGATTACTTAGGCTATTCTAAATTAGACTAACTATTGACCGTGGCTTCATCTGCAATGCTATTTCCAAAACGGTAAGACCGATTTTTATGGGACTTTTACCGGCAGATAGCGGACTTTATAAGAAGTAATTTAATTTAGTTTTATTTAGACTAGCTGTTAACCGCGATTCCGTCCATAATGCTATCCCCAAAACAGTTGGACCGATTTTCATGGGAGGTTACTGGCAGATAGCGGACATTATAAAAAGTAATTTAGTCTATAATAATTTAGACTAGTTGTTAACCGTAGCTTCGTCCGCAGTGCTATCTCCAAAGCGGTTGGACCGATTTTCACGATACTTTCACTGCCAGATAGCTGACCTTATAGGAAGTAATTTAGATTATTTTGTTTTAGAGTAACAGTTACGCGTGACTTTGTCCCCATAAAATTTTGCAAAAAAATATGTTGTTCACTGTAAACATGTGCGAAAGACTTGCGTTATACTGGACTCCAAGTATAAATATAATTCAATTTCGTATATCTGTATCTATGTATGTAATTTGAATTATAATGTCTTTTTGGTCATTTTGGCGGCCATTTTTTTGTAATTACCGCGCTTTCGTCTATATACCTCAATAAACATAGTAACTATAAGAATATATATTTGTATAATTAATATGTATAATTATGAGCACTATTTAAAGTGTCAAATATTAAAAACTGATTAGATTTTTATATCTGGATTTATATTTATGCAAGATTTCAAGATGTCAGCTCATTCATCGTTTTCAATTCAATATTATAATTATTAATAGTAATTTTGAAGATAGAAGGGGTCTTTCTAATAACATATTAGATCATAATCGTATTACTTATTGACAATTTGTGCATATTATATCATAATGATAACATCTTTAAGTAATTGTTTCATTAGGTCGTTATCCTGTGTAAGTGAGCACTGAGGTAGTTATATGGTGGGTTAAAAGGTTCTAAATATGTTGCTGATGACAAACCTCATTCTACACACTGTTAGTATCTATATATCTAATGTATACATACATGTTACTGTAAGTGGCGTTATTTCTATTTTATTAACATTTTATTAAAGAATTTAATTTATTCTTACAAGACTTATTTTAGTGTGTCACTCAGTCCAGTCAGTCCATACTACAATTCTTACAGACCACATATCTCAATGACAGGTACACACCGTTAGTATTTATATATCTAATGTATACGTTACATGTTACGGTAAGTGGCGTTATTCCTATTTTATTAATATTTTATTGAAGAATTTAATTTATTCTCAGAAGACTTATTTATTGTGTCACTCTCCAGTCAGTCCATACTACAAATCTTACAGATCACACATCTCAATGACAGCCACCAGCAGCTTATGGTATGGGTTGGTGAAGGATCCGACGTCATCATCTGTTTAGCTCGAGATTCAACTCCAAGGAACAATACAGGACTATCACCATCAGCCCTTTATATCTCATATGATTCTGGGAAGAATTTTATAAATAAAACTGAACACTTCCGTCTTGGAGATACACCAGACAGTGGATATGCACAAGTGGATACATTTTTCAACCACCCAAACTATCCTGAATATGTAAGTATTCATAAAATATAACATCCGTAATTTATTACCTACATCGACTAAAGTCATGCTTGCAGAGTCATTACTTTTGCCTATTATTGATTATGCTGATGTCTGCTACCTGGACGCTAATGAGGAATTGATTAATAAATTGGAGCGGCTACAGAATACCTGCATTCGCTTTATTTATGGACTTAAAAAATTTGATCATGTATCTGAATACCGCTCAAAGCTTAAATGGCTATCCATTCGGCACCGACGAAATAGCCACACCTTGTCCCTCCTGTATAACGTTCTTCATAATCCCAATTCCCCTCCCTACCTACAATATAAATTCGAGATGTTAGGTTGCAGAGATTCGTCATCACGCCGTCTATGCTCTCAACATATACTCAAATTCCCTATCTGTCACACTAAATTTTATAGTAAATCATTTGCGGTTCAAGCTGTACGCCTATGGAACGCACTCCCTTGTGATATTAGGCAGGCAAGATCCTTGACGTTATTTAAAAAATATCTCCACCGGCATTACCTCTCGCTGTCGTAATATAACTATTGTATTGCGTTATTTCTTTTTTTTTTTTTTTTTTTTTTACTTTTATCTATAGTTTTTGTATTTTTTTTTTTTTTTTATTTTTTTTGTCTTTTTGTATTGCCACCCGGTAGTTATGAAAATAAAATGTCTCCTTAGGTTTGCCTGGAAGAGATCGCTCTAAGCGATAAGGCCGCCTAACTGTACACATATTGTAAACTGATGACTAATTTTGTATATTTTCAACGTGTGTGCAATAAAGAGTTTTATTATTATTATTATTATTTTATTGTATGAGAATTTATTAATATAAAAGAAAAATATTAGACAAATAAAAATATTACACAAGTATAGCATAATGATAGGTAAATATTTAACTTTTATATAAAAACCAGTAGTGCCCTGAGGTGTAACTCACAATTAATTTTTTCCGCCATCAACTATCAATACCCCACAACAATATACAGTGTATCTCACTATAAATGCAGTAGAAGACAGGTGGGACAGCCCCATAATGGGACATTCTCTCTTGCTGTATTTTCGACTTAATTTTTTTTATGATAATTGTTTTGCACTTAAGATTTTATCGTAATTGTGTACGAGTATATCGTACCAATAAAGTATCAAAAAAAATTAAATGTAAATGGTATTTACAAGGACTAGTGGATTCAAGCAATCTGAGAAACAAACAATTTCTTGAACTATTAGAGTAATATATATAATGTTTTATTTATAATTGAGTGATAAAGTAATGAAAACTGTACACAGTCTATATGTTCTAATAAAATATATTTATTATTTTACGAAATGTGTTTACGGCTTCGTGCACATTTGTTTTTATTTTGTTATAACTATTTATTGCACTTTTTAGTGGGTGTTTGCCGATTCAACGAACAAAAAGTTGTACTATACGAATAACAATGGACTTAATATTTATCGATCGGATTTGTCTTTCTACCCTAGTGAGGTGACATTCGACGAGGAATACCCCGACAAATATGTTATATTGGATAAAATCGACACTAAGAAAAGGGTAAGTTTTGTATATATAACCCCTCAACTCGATTTACTGGTGTATTAGCGAATGGTTTTCGCTATAAGTTTATATTAAACTCTAATGGTACTTCCATACCTGCGTGTATCTCTATGAAGTTTTATCTATGGTCACAATAAATTTAGGTGTAGGAAGACATTAACCGTGATGGGTTACGACAAACGCAGCACGATAACTGGCCCTATGGCTTTTACACACATTAAAATAACTATCAAGCCGAAGCGGTAATTTTGAGTTTATTATTGCAATGAGAAAGCGCTCGCCTTAGAAGTCCGGTGAAGCTGTTAAGAGATAATTCAAGTATTATATAAGCAGAATTTTAAACATTTGTAAACATTAATATAAGTATATTCAAATCTGTTCTAATTCAGTAAATAAATATTTCTGACGTAATCATCATCCAGACCCCCAACCCCTATGTCATCAAAAATAAACAAATCAAAGACTAAGTACTGGGGCTATTTATAATAATGCTGCTTCTGATGGTTGAGATGGAACGCATCGTGTGAAAATATATGTTGCAAATCACACTCTTCCTAGAACAACAAACTAGACAAGTTCAAACTAGAACAAGGTAGCACGACTACAGCTTCTGAATTAGATATGGTAATAGTGCTTTCAGAGTCTTACCTTAGATAGGCTCTAACGCATTGCCACTGTCGAAACTACAACATTAGCTAATCACAAAGTTTCATCCAAACCGTTTACTAGAAACCAATTTCATATATATACTCGTATATATAGGAATTGTTTAAATAATATATATTCTATATTCATTATAGATTTACTAGGATTCATCAGCAATTTAATATAAAAAAATATACTAATTATTTTATTTTAGCTTTATCTAACTCTCGACGGCGGGAAAACCTTCGAAATGATTCAGAGTTATGTGAAAACGTTCTTCTGGACATCGAGGCATGGATTCTCGAAAGTGTTCTACGTCGAGCGATGGAAGCCGGACGGTACTAGCACAGTGTTCAGTGCAAGCGATCCTACTGATCTGATCAACGCGACTGTTCTATTCGAGGAAGCGAGGGATTTTCAAATTAGAGGGGACTATATGTTCGCCACAAAGCAGTCGAAGGAGGTGAGTACTTACGCGGTAAATATACAGTTATATAATTATTTAATTGAATCTATGAATATTTTGACTTACGACCAACTTGGCTTCAAGTTATGTAAGGTGAGAATTGCGTAGCAGAAACTTATTTTGTACAGGTTGTTGTTGCAGGAACGTTTCTTACAAATGCCTATATAGTTAGATTACTAAAAAAACCTATATTATTTCCAAGCTATCTGGAAAATCTAGGTTCTTTTAGGTTAGGGGAAATACCATATTACAGAAGAGGTGGCCGGCTGTGTACACAGTTTGCCTTCCTATCAGGACAGAGCCTAGCGACCTCCTTGCCAGGCTGTCGCAGAGGCGGTTCACAGCTAAGATAATAATAGGTCTTTACCTATGAAATTGCCGTTCTGCAGTACTGTCCATTTCAAATCAAAATAATTTTTGTTTGGCTAAGAATTCTAATTTCAAATTAATTTTATTTTAAAAACATGGATTGCTTTTTCCAAAAGTAGTCATTTGTTTATTGATTAGTGTTACATTTTCATCGCATTTCAATCTTTTTTGTCATCATGGATACGTTAAAAATTCGAGTAATTATGGAATATGAGTACCGTCGTGGCAGCAACGCGGCACAAGCGGCACGCAACATCAACGACGTTTACGGAGCTAACACTACAAACCAACCCACCACCTGTTATTGGTTTGCTCGCTTCCGTTCTGGGAATTTCAACCTGAAAAATGAACCTCGCGGTCGTCCGAAGACTTTGGTCGACAATGACGAATTAAAGGCGATTGTGGAAGCTGATGATACACAATCTACGGCTGAATTAGCAGCAGCTTTCGACGTTAGCTCCAAAACAATATTGATCCATTTGCGTCAAATTGGCAAGGTAAAAAAGCTTGACAAATGGGTGCCCCACGAACTCAATGATCGCCAGCGCGAAGTACGCGTCGAGACGTGCCTTGCACTGCTCAACAGACACACAAATGAAGGAATTTTGAACCGCATTGTTGCCTGCGATGAAAAATGGATTCTGTTTGATAACCGCAAGCGCTCAGCAAGTTGGTTGGATCCTGGTTCTGCACCTGAATAATGCCCTAAACGAAAACTTACCCCCTAGAAAAGTGATGGTCACTGTTTGGTGGTCTAGCGCTGGTGTGATTCATCACAGCATCTTACCAAATGAGGTGAACATTACTGCAGATTTGTAATGTGAAGAACTGAACACAATGATGGAGAAGCTAGCACATCTCCAACCAGCATTGGTCAATCGCTCGGCTCCGCTGCTCCTGCACGACAACGCGCGACCTCATACTGAACAGCAGACGGTCTCCAAGTTGCAAGAACTGGGGTTAGAAGTTCTCCGTCATCCGCCCTACTCACCAGACCTTGCGCCTACAGACTACTACTTTTTCCAGAATTTGGATAACTCCTTGGCGGGAAAAAAATTAAATACCCGAGAGCCAGTACAAAATGCCTTTGAAGAATTTGTTGCCTCCCGTCCAGCTGATTTCTTTAAGAAGGCATCAATAAACTGCCACTGCTTTGGCAAAGATGCGTTGATTGCATGTGTGATTACTTCGATTAATACAAATAAAAAAAACATTAAAAAATTTCGTTTACATTTTTTCATACAAAACGGGAATTTCATAGGTAAAGACCTAATAGGACCGATCCCTACCATGCGGCGGACGGTACACCGTGGGGTTTTAGTCCGTGCGAGCCGGACATAACCCACTCTCTCTCCGGGAGGGTGGGTATCCATAATGGATTTCCCCAGGTTAATGAAAAAAAAACCACATTATAAAGAAATTTTATAAATGTCATATCCAAACCCTTTGAATGTGTGAATTGTTGTTAATGTTGATTATTGTTTTATATTTAAAACTAACTGGTCCCCTCAGTTATCTTCCCGTTGTCTTCGATATGAAAAAACTTGCGCGTTACATATTTCACTAAGCTAATAATCTTCACTGAGGAGCCAATAGCAAATTAACTTTATAACTAATTATCATCGCGATTGGGATCATGTTACAAGAATAGATAAGGAACAAATAAAGAATAATTTTTATAAGTATGTATTATGCAAAGATTCGCAATCATATATTTATATAGTAACAAGAATGAACACATCATTTGTCTTTGTGATAATTCATAGCTTGACATGTGCTTGACCTCTGTTACTGATATAAACGTGAACGCGGGGTCACTCATCGTTTGAAGGCTACGACTTTGTTTAACAATACAAAATACGTATATGCCCACTGAACTTCTTTCCTCATCATTTTCTAGAGTTTAACCGATTAATTCCTTTATCTCTTGATTGTGACATTGAATGTTAGACAATGATAATGTCGGAGTGTAGACAATGTTCGGGAGGTATTCATAAATTTATATGTAATATATCAAGGTATTATTATTAATTAATTAATAAATTCGTCATCAAGTGCCTACAGCTGCACATAATGAAACTCAAGGGGAAGGTGTATAAAACTATTATAATACCAGTCGTGTTATATGCATCTGAGTAGCCCAGCTACGAAAGAGACGGATGAGAGAAAACTACATATGGCAGAGATGCGAAATGGATGTGTGGTGCAACTAGAATGAACAAGATTAACAATAAGTATATCAAAGGAAGTTTTATAATAGCACCAATGATATAGAAGTTGAGAAGTAATAGGTTAGCATGGTATGGTTATGTCATGAGGAGAGATGAAAACCATGTAACTAGAAAAGCTTTGAGTATGAGGGCGGATGGATATAGGAGTAGGGGAAGACCTCAAAAGGTATGTACGGACTGTGTGAAAAATGATATGTGCGTAAAAGGTGTGAATACTAAGATGACAACTGATAGGCGAGACGCGAAAAGGCAAACATGTTGTGCTGACCCTACTTAGGTGGGAAAAGGGTAAGAAGATGACGATGAGCTGCACTTAATACTTGGTGTTTTTTACGAGTAAGCTCATTTTTAAGTATGTCCTCAATGATTAAGCTTTAATGGTTGATATGTTAGTAAGGAGAAATTCATGTATTTTTTTACTTTATTTTTTATTGTGGTGCGTTGAATAATATTCTGCAAGTATTCAGTCACGAACGTTATCAACTGCCCAAACTTCGCCGGATGTTGTTGTATACTATGCCTAAGAGCTCGTATTAATTACTCTGGTTACCAAGATCTTGAACTCCTTTCCTGCACCAAATGTCTCTTCGGTGGTTTGTATTTAAAGTATTTAATAAATATTTGTTATCAAAATTTATTAAAATCGAATAATCTCATTAGATTATTGTCAAACAGATAAAATGCGGGGTGATGACGGTTCAATAGTAAATGTTCGGACACTGCGTCGAACTACTTTCGGAATCGTAGGCGGTTCGAATCTTATAATGAACCAAAGCTTTTTCTGAAAGAAAAAATCGTGATGATAACATGGTATGGGTGATATCATAGTAGGCAAACGAACAGGCGGGTCACCTGATGGTAAGTGATCACCACCGTCCATAGACACTAGCAACACCAGGGGAGTCGCAAGTGCGTTGCCAGCCCGTGTTTGGTGGCTTGAGGTAGGAGGAGGAAAAGGGAGGAGGGGCTGGGGGAGGGGAGGTGGGTCCCCGGCGCTCACACTGACCGAACGAAACGAAACAATGCAATCACTGTTACTTCACGTCGGTGTTCTGTCAGAGGGTGGTATTACCCCGACCGAGCCGACCCATTCATGCTGAAAGCAGTAATAGCTTCAGCGTGGCTCTACCACCTACAAAATGATATGATTTATTGTAATGTTCTATTACTTTGTTTGCCAAATAAACAAACAAAACAAATCAAGTTTAAGTTAGTATTTTATATTTTGTTTATAAAATTATTATTAAATCTATTGCAATTTATAGATGTGAGTATTGGATTATAAAATAGACATGAAAGAAGAACATATGACGGAAAGAAGTATATTAACGAAGATGAATGTAATTAGAATAGACACGATTAAAATTTGCAATACAATGGGATGCACTTGAAGATTTACGTTGTGGTAGGGTTCTTTCTATGTCCGCCTGGCCTTCAAGTTGGAAATTTGTCACCAAGCACACCTGTTGGTGTGTTCCAGAAGCTGCACTTAAGATCTAGCCTCCTACCCTCTAGGTTTGGCGCGTTTACCATTTAATATCAAATCAGATTGTGGTCATACACTAAAACATTAAAATATAAAGAAAGAATAAGTAAGAAAGTAGCATAGTGATAAAGTGATTTAGGAGCGATACTTATTAGCATCGTAACAAATAAAAAAAAGAAATGAAAGCCATATCTAGAAGAGTGTTAAGTATCAAAATAGATGGACCTTTTTTTAAGATACTTTATAAAGAATACTTACTTGAGGCTAACGCTAAGACGCATCGGAAGCTCTCAAAAGGAAAAAAAAACGATTATGAAACATTCCACATTAGTGCTTCGCTTTTATTGGTCTTAGCGTGATGATATATAGCCATACTTCCTCGATAAATGAGTTATCTAACATTGAAATAATTTTTCAAATTGGACCAGTAGCTCCTAAGATTAACGCGTTCAACCAAACAAGCAAAAGAAAGAATAAGTAAGAAAATAGCATAGTGATAAAGTAATTTAGGACCGATACTTATTAGCACCGTATGAAATAAAAAGAAGAAATGAAAGCCACATACTTATCTAGAAGAGTGTTAAGTATCAAAATAGATGGACTTTTTTTAAGACACTTTATAAAGAATACTTACTTGGGGCTAAGGCTAAGACGCATCGGAAGCTCTCAAAAGGAATCTAGTATTTAGATCATGCCGGTCTTTTATTCTTCTCTTATTTTAAAAGTGTCAAATCATGATGTATAAAGTTTGCAATATGTTCAAATATGGCTTAAATTCTTTTAGGGACGTGACAAAAGATTCCTTTACGGATTTATACCGTGTTGAGGGGTTGAAAGGTATCTACATAGCTTCTCAAGTGGACTCGAAGGCGCCCGTCGCGAACATCGGTCCGGAGCACCTGGTCTCTCTGATAACCTTCGACCATGGTGTAACGTGGTCACCTATCAAACCACCCACAGAAGATGAAAACGGTAGGTCGAATTCTGTATTTTTCCACGAGTGTATTTTTTATTATCTCGTAAACGTCTTCTTGTTTGCATAAGTTCTTTTCTTATGTTTTACATTCAATACGCTGCCTGGAATAGTTATATGAAATAAGTACGTTTTTATACTTGGTAACGTAAATAAATAACCAGCACTGTAATCAAATTTCTACAATTGAACAGGATTTTACTAGGCAACCTTAACTTGTCTATACTATTTTATCTTGTAAAACTAGTCTTAGACTTCAGTCTACTGAATGATTTATTATTATCCCATTTGCATACATGCTTTATTTTCGGAAATACTATTGAATACCGTTCACATATAATCTTATATTATATGCAAACAATTGGTACGATGACAAGCATTCGTTTAGCGACTATTCACTTCGTTTAAAATTGGCAAAATTTGGTTTATAATATCATTACATAGTATAAAACAAAGTCCCCTACCGCGTCTGTCTGTCTGTCTGTTCGCGATAAACTTAAAAACTACTGAATGGATTTTCATGCGGTTTTCACCAGTAGTTAAAGTGATTCATGGGGAAAGTTTAGGTATATAATTTATCAAGGTTTTTTTTATTGTCAGGGCAGGACAAAGTCCGCCGGGCCCGCTAGTTATATAATAAATATTGAATGGATATTTCTTTACGTGTTAAACGCATCGCTTTAGTATGTAGAGCGCTTATGTCTGAAATAACTTTTATTCTTGTATTTATGGTGTAAGTAAAACAACATTTTAATCATTTTCATTCAGGTAAACCACTAAACTGTGACATTGAGGATTCGTGCAGTCTGCACTTGTATCAGAAATTCAGCCAACTCTATACAGATACAAGGTAACAATTTCTATAATATTAGTAGATAATTCGTATTTTTTTTTAAATTAATATACTTATTCAAGTAAGATCTTGGGCCTCCTGGGTATATTATGAAGAAAGTAATATAATAAAGGAAAAAAAACCAAGCCCTCTGCCACGTCTGTCTGTATGACTGTCTGTTCGCGATAAACTCAAAAACTACTGAACGGATTCTCATGCGGTTTTCACCAGTAGAGAAAGTGATTCACGGCGAAGGTTTAGGTATATATTTTGTCGGGTTGTTTTCAATTATCAGGCCGGAACAACGTCCGCTAAATATAAATAATTACTGTATTTTGGGGTTCTTCCATTTTAATTATACAAATAATAATGGGAATGGATAAATTTATATTGAGATGCAGTAATAATGCAAATGTTCTATGTATACAGACGTAATAATAATGATATCGAGTTTAATACCAAAATAAATGTATGAAATAAACCGAAAGTTGACGTTTTACTCGAGTAGTATACTGGCATGTTTTTTCAACTAATCAACGAAATATTATTACAATCACCCGAGCTTTAGATGAATGTTTTACAAGGAAAATACAGCGTATATAATGGCGATAAAACTTTGATTGTTGTTTAAAATTACTTATTCTGTTACATTATGTAAACTTTAAGCAAATTAAAAAAAATCACAAATTGATCTCGTACGCATTTCCTTTGACCGTTAAAAAATTAAATAGTTAACTAATTAATGGCTTTTATTATAAGCTTATCGCAAACCGGATATGATTGTTTGTATTATGTTATATATATTATTTATGATATATTATATTATGTGATATTGTATATTATATTGTTATATATACGAATGCTCGTGACTTTATTTTAGTACGAGTTGTTTTGTTATTTCGTGAGAAATATGTGTTTTATATGGAACTAGCTGTCCCCCGCGGCTCCGCACGCGTTTTTTAAAAAGTATTAAATAACTATGGTGTCATAGTTACAAATGTTTTCGAAAAAGCATTTCTTTAATTTACACACCTACTTACAATCTTACATTACGCCATCTACTGTAACATGTAACGTGTACATTAGATATGTGAATACGAATAGTATATCGAATGAGATGTGATTTATCATCAGCAACATACCTTGAACTTTAATCTACTATGTACCACGCTCACACAATTTTTTTTAAAATTTTTAACGCCCTCGCACAGCCCTCTGGGCGTAAAATATCATAAAATTAGTTTTTAGTAAATTCAAACGTACCAAAAAAAATATTCTGGTCAAGTTTCTAAATTTTAAATCTACAGATTAAAAGATACAATTTTTTTTAATTTTTAACGCCCCCGCACAACCCTCTTAGAGTTGCATATAAAAGTAGTTCTTGATAAACTCATACATACCAAAAAAAATATTTTGGCGAACTTTCAAAGTTTTAATAGCAATAGAGTGGAAGATACAAATTTTTAATATTTTTGACGCCCCCGCACAACTCTCTTAGGGTTGAATATCATAAAATTATTTCTTTGTAAATTCAAACATACCATAAGAAATATTCTGGCCAAGTTTCAGAGTTCCAAAAGCTATAGATTGGAAAAAACATTTTTTTTTTAATTTTCAACGCCCCCGTACCGCCCTCTTTGGGTGGAATATCATAAAATTATTGTTTAGTAAATTTAAACATGCCAAAAGAAATATTCTGGCAAAGTTTCAGAGTTCCAAAAGCTATAGATTGGAAAAAACATTTTTTTTTAACGCCCCTGTACAGCCCTCTGGGGGTGAAACATCATGAAATTAGTTCTTAGTAAACCCAAAGATGCTAAAAAAAATGTTTTGGTCAAGTTTCAGAGTTATAAAAGCTATAGATTGGAAGATAAAAAAAAATTAATTTTCAACGCCCCCGCACGGGCTGTGCTGGGGGTGGAATATCATAAAATTATTTTTTAGTAAATTCAAACATGCCACAAAGAATATCCTGACCAAGTTTCATACCTATAAGAGTAGGTACCTTCATACCTATAAGTGTAGTTTTAAAGTGTGATTTTTTTTTAAATTAACGCCCCCGCAATGAATGAATTTCGTAAAATCCGTTCTTAGCTGACCTCTACTCGGTGAAAAGAATATTCCTACCAAATTTCAAGTCTTTAGCTCTAATGGTTCCAGCGATATCGTGATGAGTGACTATATACGTGGAAATCTCTTATATATATATATTAAGCTTAGTTCGAATAGCGCAATAACATTAAAAACCAGATAATATTTTGAGAAGGCTTCTATCTGCTAGTAAAAGTTCCGTCATAATCGATCCAGCAATCTTGACCATTTGCGCCGATAAACGATACAGAATTATTTATTGCAATGTTATCTGAAGGTATAGTACGATGCGTTAAATAAAGCATTTTTTTGTCTTTAGTCACTATGAAAATATTTTTCGAGATGATAAAAAAAAGTTCTAGTAAAGTTTGAGCTTTAATATCAATATAAAGCGTGTGTGTGTGTACTTATGTACATGCGTTGGAAGTTATACTTCATTGGCGTAACATGATAAAAATATTTGCAAAAAGTTTATCTTTCGCCTTATTCTACGTTTATAGAAAAAAACGAAACGAAATAGAAAAAAAGCTATTTAATACATTGAAAGTTTTAATACAAAGAAATACAAACAACAAATACAAAGAAACAAAATGTTGACTATAGCTAACTTCAGGGTGTCGGTTTTTCGTGACAGTGTGCGCACGCATCGTAATAACTTCAGGGTGTCGGTTTTTCCCTAACGCGCCAAAAGTAGTATAACTTCAATAATAGATTAAAAGATGCTTCGTCATGATTTTTGAGATCCTATATAAATAACACGGGATTTTTTATTTGAAAATTCATCGCGTCTTGACGAATAGTGTATTGTATTGTGTTGTTAGAAATATTGATTTCTAGGAAAACAAATATTCTTCAAGGAAATTGAGCGATGTATAAAAAAGGTTTGATATGATTATTCGCTACGTCGATTCGTTTAAAAGTTATTCAAGGTTGAAATTCAACCTCAAATTTTCCTGTTACATCTTTAATATGGTAATCACGAAATAATGATTAAAAACGTAAAACAATTTTTTTAATGATTTTTATTTGAATCTATTTAAATTTACAAATATGTTAGAGATGAAATAATGTTTAATACATTAAACTGCGATAAAACATTTTTTGATATCTCGTTTGTACTAAGTTCAAACTCGCATATATTATCATATGACCTATAATTTTATTGTCATGTAAATATATTATCTTTGTATATTGTTGTACCGGTTGTAAAGATTTGTGATTTAATTATAGTTTAAAGATGTGATTATCACGATTATGTGTAAAGCATGGGTTCTTACTGAGTTGCCTTTGTACTGAATCGCTGAGAAGTTTCCTATACTCCAGAAATTATAATAAGTTATTTTAGTTTCCGAAGAATAGGAAGCATAGGTGTTACAAAGGTAAAATTGCAGGAAATCTAATCGGTATGTATTTAAGTGAGCCTCAGATTGTGAGATTCATATAAAAAACATTTTTATTTCTGTGCCTCATTAGTATCACCGTAAACATATTTAGACTAGGGCGCCATGAGTTTGATCTTGGGGTCGGTTATAAATTTAAAGTGTTTTTGCAAACCCTTTATTTGATCACAGGCCAGAAACTCGATGAGCAGTTTTATCGATTCGTCTATAGTTTATATGCCAGATAATATCTTTCTCAGTTCATGATACAATTTACTAGTAAATGAATATATCTCGTTTAAACTATCGCAAACTATTTCATGCTAAAAACCCCTGTGCCGCCTTTGCGCGTAATTGGACCAAGGTACGGGCTCACGATTTGCATGCTCCTGGTCGCACGCTTTGGTCGAACGGGGATCCTCGTCTCGAGGGAGAGGATCTCTCTCTCTCCAGCTTCATGTTGAAGCTGCGGCTAGCCGTGCTTCATCACCATAGGAACTCCTTTCTGCGGCCCCCGCGTCTGTCATCTGGAGTTTAGTTAGGGAGGCATAACATGGAAATTGTCTCCCCTACGTCTAGTTCTGCGGCCAGATCTCCCACGCCAGATAGCGGGGGCATTGGCGGCTCTCTCCCTAGTTCTCTCCGCATCCTCTTTTTGCGAGATGACGCTTTCACAAAAAGCGATTCCCTAAAACAAGATAGTATTGGTCAGAGTTATAAATAAAAAAATAAGCCATTCAATTATTTTTTTTATGAACTTTAAAAGATTTTTTGTTTTTTTTTTTATTTATATTTTATTATTATAGTGGGCAAACGAACAGGCGGGTCATCTGATGATAAGTGATCACCGCCGTCCATAGATACTAACAACACCAGGCAAGTCGCAAGGGCGTTGCTGGCCTGTGTTCGGGGGAGAGGGAGAGGGGAGGGGAGAGGGGCGATGAGGTGGGTATCCGGTGCAAGCACTGTTATTTCACTCCGGTTTTCTGTGAGAGGGTGGTACAGTCCCGGACGAGCCGACCCATTTCATGCTGAAACCAATTGTAAGTTCAGCGTGGCTCTACCACCTACACGTCGATTTGATAACTTGAGATTGTATAGGCAAAATGTTGATGTGGTTTGTTTACAGTTTTTAAATTCGCGATTGATGGTTTTCATTAACCTCTTAATTAATTCGTGATAACTTGACTTGTTATATTTTAAATGTTTTAAAACGAAAGAAAGATTAAATTTCAGAAAAAAATAGTTTTATGTGATGAACGTGTTATGCATTTTTTTATTTCTCATTCTGTGACCTTAATGAAACAGTCATATCCACATACGCATTCTGCTCTTACAAGGTTAGAATAAACACAAAATAAATCAAAATACCTAAAAAAAGTCATAAAATATTATAAGCTTTTCCTTGATAAAAACAGATTTATATATTTAGCATCACTGCATTTCTACGCAGTGAAAATATTATATATTTTACAAATTTCAAAAATAATCATTTACGTATGATACAAGTTAGCTTATTCTCTTTTAGGTAAGTTTCTATTACGTTTACTCGTTAAATGACGTTTACTTGAAATATTTTTTTTTAAATAAAATCGATATTATTATCATTTTGATTTGAATAAGTTACAACTATAATACATTATCGGACACGGCGGACGTTGTCCCGCCCTGATGATTAAAAAAAACTTTGACAAATGATATACCCTAAACCTTCCTCATGAATCACTTTATCTACTGGTGAAAACCGAATGAAAATCCTGCAGTAGTTTTTGAGTTCATCCTGAACAGATAGACAGGGATTGAACTGAGCTAGTCCCCTTATATAGCCGCCCTAACGGTCCGTCCGGCGGAAGGTGACCGCCGGGCTTCTACCTATAGAGGGTCACACTGGGTACCAACCAGCTGTCCGCCCTCGTCCACCGGACTCAGGTCCGGCTAAGGTGGCGGGAGCAGTTAGACAAAGTGCCGCCTCTTCCCGCCGGTCCTCCGTTGACGAAGAGGGCCACTCAAAGGATCTACCTCGCGGGCCCTCTCCGCCACTTCCTTCTGCGAGATGACCTGGAGCATGGCCGAAACCACACTCGGCAGCGATAAATTCCCCGTCTCTACCGTCGCAGTCAGAGTGCGGCGCTACCCCTCTCACGCAGCACAATTGTTCTGTGGACTATTAAAAACCATAAGGATTTAAGCTCCATACAAACGAATGTAGAACTTATGATGCACTCGTCGACAGACTGTTAGCAATATAAACTTTAAACAATGCCCTATTTATTACAAAGTTTGAAAAACTTGAACAAATTATGTAATGTATAAATGTAATTTTAAAAAATTGGCTAGATATTCAATATGATCCGCCCTTTTAAGATCTGTGCCTTAAAAATTAGTAGAAGGGTTAATAAACAATACTCCTCTCTTGTTGTTTAAGACTGTAATTTGTTTAACATTAGACGCAGTGAGGTCATTTTGCTTATAACAAGTACTAAGGTTATACGAAAATGTTCAAGTAGGAACCGTTACGATAGATTAATACTTGCTTTCATCTTTGTTATTTTAGGTCAGCAAGTATGATGAGCTCTAAATCCGCCCCGGGTATTATAATGGCGACAGGAGTAATGGGCAAATCTCTGAAGGGTATACCAGGAGTTTACATGAGCAGGGACGCCGGTTTAACTTGGAAGAGAATCTTTAAAGACTTTTATTTCTTCAACTACGGTGATCACGGCGGCGTTTTAGTAGTGGTCAAATACTTTAAATCTCGCGGCGAAACTAGAAGAATATTATACTCTACTAATGAAGGCGTCCAATGGCATTCACATCAGTGAGTTTTGGATACGTTGGTATCAATTGATTGAGTAACTATTTGTTATTTATTTTTACCTAATCGTTTATGTTTGTAGGTTCAACGATAATGACATGCGTATCTATGGTCTAATAACCGAGCCCGGTGAGAATACTACAACGTTCACAATGTTTGGTTCAGCGACAGATCAGCATCAATGGGACATTATAACTATTGACTTGAAAAACACTTTTGCTCGCAATTGTACTCAAGATGATTATAAGTTTTGGTCTCCGCCGTCACTCGATTCCTCCGACTACTGTGTATTAGGATCAAGAGAAGTATTCCAAAGACGTTTAGCTCATACCGATTGTTACAACGGCATCGATTATCAAATACAGACCAAGAAAGAAGCATGCGAGTGTACACGTAGAGATTACGAATGCGACTTCGGGTTCATGTTGTCTGGTGAAGAGTGTATACAGAATTAGTCAGTCAAATACGTTCCCTATGCCGTTCCGACAGACTGTCGTCCGGGTCAGTATTATACACTAACCAAAGGGTATCGGAAAATCGACGGAAATATGTGTACTCTATCTGGTTACTCAAGTCATGTGCCTGAAATGATTCCATGCCCTATTGAAGAACTGATAGAGTTTATGTTCGTTACTTTGAAAGATAAGATAGCTCGGATAGATCTCTCAACCAACATCACAACATATCTTATAGAGAATCAAAAAAGTATAATAACAATGGATTTTGATGTAATAAACAACTGTATTTACTGGGCTGATTCAGAATTACGTAGAATTAGCAGGCAATGTTTTAACAATGGTTCTCATGTAGAAATTATTGTTGATAAAGATTTAGCCAGTATTCAAGGCGTGGCTTTTGATTGGATTTCCAACGTATTATTTATAGATCCATCTTTACAGCTTCAATTTTTTTTCTCACGTTATCGACAAAAAATAATACGTTGGAAATCCAATCAAAAGCCACGCCTTGAATACTGGCTAAATCTTTATCAACAATAATTTCTACATGAGAACCATTGTTAAAACATTGCCTGCTAATTCTACGTAATTCTGAATCAGCCCAGTAAATACAGTTGTTTATTACATCAAAATCCATTGTTAAGAGGCAGTACAAAATGCCTTTGAAGAATTTGTTGCCTCCCGTCCAGCTGATTTCTTTAAGAAGGGCATCAATAAACTGCCACTGCGTTGGCAAAGATGCATTGATTGCATGGGTGATTACTTCAATTAATACAAGTAAAAAATACATGAAAAAAATTCGTTTAAATTTTTTCATACAAAACAGCAATTTCATAGGTAAAGACCTAATATAAAACCAATAGATACGTCATAACCGCTTCGACAGCGCCTTCTTAGAACTTGGCTAGTTAGCTTATTTTTGAGGACTGCTGTAGGTCAATCCACCCATATTTAAGCAACATATAACTATTTCTTTTGACGTGAATACGTCTTTAAATATGGTGCCATACAAGGGTAATTCAAAAAACCTAATGATAACAAAATCGAGGGATACAGTTTGGCAATGTAGTTTCGAATCTGTGTATATAATAAGGTGTTAAAACGAAAATATATTAAGAAATATATAATGTCAGCCTATACGCGTCGAAAAACCAAATCCAATTACAGAAATAGTATAGGGTTGGAGAGAGCATCTCGAAACCAATGGTATCAATAAAATACCATATGACCGAGTCAAGCAGTGGAGGCAACGTAAAAAAATGAATGCGGCCAAGCGGATCTCACAGACCTATATTTCCATAGAGTAACAAACCCGCGCGTTTGTAAGTGTAAGCAGTTTCATAATTCTATGTATATTTTTATATACTATAATAAAACTGTAGCAAGGCCAAATCTGTACACTAAATATTTTTTGAAAATTATAATCGGGGTAGACTTTGTTATCGATATAGAAGCCAAAAATAATCTTTTTACAATTGTTGTCTCTCTGTCCCTGTGAACACGCATCACACTGAAAGTACTGAACCGATTTTAATGAAACTTGACACAGTAATAACTAATATTACAAGGTTACATTTAGGATACTTTTTGTTCCATAAAACGCAAGGGGTTCTCCAGGATAACGAAAGAAAATAAATTAGATAATGTAACTAGACTTTTTTGCCACACACCTTAATACAAGAGCCAGCAACGTTGGAAGAACGAGAATTTTAGAAAAGCTGGTTCTTTAATATGAAAATATATTATGCCCTTCCAAACAGAATTGAAGATGCCTGGTAGCCGGTTAACATTGTATTTTTAATGCGCATCACACCTTTACAGGTAAAAATTTTGAATTATAAATAATTTTAATTTTCCTTTTTTTTTCAGTAACCTTGAAACGCTATCAATAACGTGAATTTATCACTGCCAGACAATATTGTTATTGACAATAATGTGCCCGAAGATATTCTTTATAAAGAAAATAATTAATTTCAAACTATTTTATTTTATGTCTAAATAAAATATTAACGTTACAACTATCTAAACATACTTTTTATATTTACAAAAAATAGTATCGAGCACATTATTGTTAATAACAAAAATGTATGGCAATAATAATTTCATATTTTAGTAGCATTTCAAAGTTAGTGAAAAACAAAACATTCTAAAATTAAACGATTGCTAGCTCTTAAATAAGTAGTAAAATACAGTTCAATCATTTTTAGAAATGTCGGTCCGTTTGTCCGTTTGTATGAACACGCATCACTGCTAAAGTACTGGGTTCATAATAAAACCACACCAAGAAACTCATGGGGTTATTACAAAAAAATTAAATACGTATTGAACCATGGCTTTAACAAGGTCTCATATTAAACGCACCGCGGTCGCTGAATGTGCGCCATCTTGTTCTTTTGTCTCGCTTTGGTTACGTTAGGTTAGACTTGTGAAAAAGGATAACGCGAACTTGCCTCGGGCGAGCGCGGTGCATTTATTAGGAAACTTTTTAAACCAAGTATTTAATACGTATTTAACTTTTTTGTAATAACACGGATAAAGCATATCTTCGAGAATAACTTTGTCTTTGTTTTATTAAAATCGGTCCAAATTTTAATGACGACGCGGCGTAAGTAGGTTGAATGGACTTAATACATTCAGATGACTTTATTAATCACTGTTTGTTACATAAGGTTCCACGCGGACAAAATCGCGGGCACAGCTAGTTTAAAATATATTAATAAAATTGTCTTCGCCCAACTCATAATATAGTGCATTTAAAAAAGATGTGTAGGAATAAATACTTTGGTTTGGTGGAATATATATAGGCCGCATATTAGAATTTTTATTAAAATTAAAGGTTTCTGTAATTACCATTTATTATCGATTTTTGTAAATTTTAAATCAAAAAGAGATATGAAAACTGAAGTTCAATAAGATTATCTGCATATTTCTCAATGACAAAAAAGTAGTTATAAATAAATAACAGCCTGGATTATTTAATGAGACTTGCGTTTCAAGGTTTTTCTTATTTAATAATAACACATCACAGACTGCAAAGCGATAGCGATGGGAACGATGAACAATCACTGTTTTCAATTGAACCACAGTTCGGTTGCAATTGTTACTATCCAATTTTTATTTCAATTTGACAACCATTTGCGACAATACTTTGACATTAATTTGTCTCCAAATGGTTGTTGGGTTAGACATTAATCACTTGCGACATTTTTAAAATTCGATGTATTGCCATAAGTGCTATATATAATAGGTGGTAGAATCACGCTGAAACTATTACTGGTTTCAGCAAGAATGGGTCGGCTCGCTCGGGGTACTACTACCCCCACTCACAGAAAACTGACGTGAAACGTGCTTGCATTGTTGCGTTTTATTCGGTCAGTAAGAGCGCCGGATGTCCATCACCTCACCCTTCCCTCTCCCTCTCCCTTCCCTCTCCCTCTCCCCTCTTCTCCCCTTCTCCCCAAACACAGGTTGGCAACACGTCTGTTCGTTTACCTCCTATAATATATAAAAAAAGCAGAGATTAAGTGAAGTGGTGATAGATTATTTTTTAATGTTAACAGTATTTAGTAGATTTTAATGTAACTGTTAGAAAGCAAAACAAAAACAATACACTTGTATGTTTAACATTTTATTATAAGGACATAAAATATCTACTTGCTAGGATTCACAATAAGGACATACAATGAAAGACATAGTCTTGCCACAATATAAATGTACCATAACTTAACAGTAACTTATTTTTCCGGTGTCTTTAGGAGTACTTCGCATGTAGATACAAAAATGCTTGCATACCGAACGCGTGGCGTTGCGACGGTAAGAATGACTGTGGCGACCACTCAGATGAGATGGGATGTTTGTGCTCACCCCCTATGATTTCCTGCGATAACACCAGCTGCTACATGCCACACTGGAAATGCGATGGCGATTTCGATTGTTCCCAGCAGCGAAAGCGCCGCCGCGGGCCCCGTCTTGTAAGGAGACAGCCGGGTACACACCGGCCGTCTCCTCCGTCCGCCGGACCTGTGCAATGGGAGGATGGGCCCCCCGACCCATCCTCCCTAGGTCCGGTTACGGTGGAAGGAGGCGGCGGTCGAACCGAAGGCCCACCTCCCCTCCCCTTTTCCTTCCCCATCTCCCTCCCCCTATGCACAGGCTGGCAACGCACTTGTAATTCCCCCGGTGATGTTAGTGTCTATGGATGGCGGTAATCACTTAAGTTCAGGTGACCCTGTTCGTATGATATATATAGATAAAACGTAATTTTCATTGTTTTTCTGCTCCTGTTTCAAAATTATGTAGATATTATTAATACGAAAGTGATTGGTTTTGCACCAATTTTGGATCGACGTTGTTTAATTTATATTCTGCTTTATTTTAAAGTTTAAAGTGACAAGATTTTGTTTATAATCGATATAAATATGATATATAAACTTCAAATCGATAAATATAGATCGTGTACCAGACATAGCAAAGCCTCAATAAAGCAACGCTATTGTTGCCTCTTTATACATACAAACAAATTCTTAATTCTGATGGTCTATATATAAGAGAAATTTTGTAAAGATTGCGGTAAATGGAACTGCACTGAAAACCGGTTCCAGTGTGACAACGGGAATTGTATAGAGAAACTGTGGGTTTGCGACGGCGATGACGATTGCAAGGACGGGTCCGATGAACGAAATTGCACGGTGAGTTTGGTTTTCATATTTTGTAAATTCATCGCCACTGTAGTTGTGGGGAGGGGTTTGTTAGATATTAAAACCTCAAAGAAATGACCTCGAATATTTCGGACAAAAATACGCCAGTCATGAATATTCATGATTATGACCTGCGCTCTTCTCGTGAGTTTTTTTTAATTTTTACATTTTCACGCCGTACTCGACCGACTCGAAACGTAAAAAAGGAAGTGTTTCCGAGGGAAAGGTGCAAAGCTATAGTCCGCGTCAAACTTTTTGACCGCTCTGAAGTAGATGCGTAGAACACAAATTTAGGTACCAGAGGGATACAGACGAGGTGGAGGTGGAGCTGGTTCACCCGCGCGCGTTTCTCACCTCCTAAAGCACTATGCTGTCAAACGTGTCAGTGCTAGTTGCAGTACAGATTCAGAATAGTTTTGTCGTTGTTAATTACATGTTGTTGCTATTTTCGTTATTTTCTTATCTAGTTTATATTTGTTATTTTTTCTCTTTATTGTTATTCGTTGTTATTTGTTATTATTAGAAGATAATCCACTGCGAAAAGTGATGCTTCTACACGTACAAAATCTTCTGAGCGTTGCAACGTGGTCGTTATACCGCCAGATCCTTATTACTTAATGTATTGCTCAAATATCTACTTGAATCATAATTAATTAAAATTTAAAAACGTACCTAATAATATAGTACGTATAATATAGACACAACTTAAAAATTAATAATTGTCGATGTCCTATAATAATATTTTGAATTTGTTTTGTATTAACGTTTTGACTATACTATGCGCAAAGTCGAACTTAAAGCTATGTTCAGAGCGGCCAAAAAGTTTGACGCGAACTATACGTTGATTCCAGCGAAGCTGCGAGCAAGAGCTAGTTAAAAACAGAAATGTAGACATTTAAATAATTCCTTTTAATTAATTTATTCCCACATATACTTAACAGGATCACACAAAATTAATCACATAAGATTCTATTCACTGATATATACGTGATGTGACATATATATGGGTTATTTTATGTGATCGAAGTGTCGCGAACACCTAATTTAAAGATATGATATGTACGGTAGGTACGATGATGTTGACACACGTATACAATTACAGATTAATTTAGCATCATTAGTAAGCAAATTAATATTGTTGAAGTTATACTTCTTTTGGTGCGTCAGGGCAAAATTATGAGAGTAATTTTTTACGATGCGCGCGCACACCGTCACGGAAAGCCGACACTCTGAAGCTATTCCGATGCGCGCGCACATCGTCACGAAAAACAGACACCCTGAAGTTAGCTATAGTCATCATTTTGTTTCTTTGTTATTCTTTGTATTAAAACTTTCAATGTATTAAATAAGTTTTTTCTATTGTTATTGTCGTTTTTTCTACAAACGTAGAATAAGGCGAAGGATAAAATTTTTGAAAAGATTTTTATTTTGTTACGCTAAAGAAGTTAGTATAACTTCTAACGCGTGTACACGCAGTACGCACACACTTTTTTTTAAATAAAATTATATTATTCGAAATTTTAAGTTAATGGACTTATAAAACCTTGAAGATATTAAATCGAGGGCAGACCTTTTTAGTTCCTATCAAAGTAAATTCATGTGATTATTTTCTTCGGAAATTCTTTTATTATGTATATAAATGTTATGTTTTTTTTTTTAGTTTTATAAAGTTTACTAGCGACCCGCCATGACTGCGCACTCCTGCAATGTTGTAATGTGGTTTCATAATGAGCTTATTTGTACGTTGTTAATATTTAGTCTCAAGTCAAACGTTCCGATGTTACGAACTGTACGGGAAATAATTTTTCGTGTGGCAACGATACGAACATGTGCATACCGAATGCGTGGCTCTGCGACGGCGAAAAAGACTGCCCCAGCGGCTCCGATGAGACCGGAGAACGGTGTGACACTTCAACGTGCTCTGTATTTATGTTTAGGTGTCCTAAGGGAAAATGCATATTTCAGTCTTGGGTAAGTTTTTTTTCTTTTTATGGTGTAAAAGTCTGATAATCAAATAAGGTCAATGTGATAATATTAATCATTATCGATATTTTTGTTTGAGAAATCACCATCGTAATATTTTTTTGGTTTTATTGTGTTTTTTTATTACTGTTTAATGTCCCGTCCGTTATACGTTGTATGGTAATTATCCTGTTCGTAAAGTATGTACCGTGATGTTAGACCACAACACAGATAACCCCCACATACTTGCACACATACACAAGTAGGTACGTACACATAGGAAGGATGTTATTGTTATCCCATATTTTTTCAATCTTTTTATGTCATAGGAGGCAATCGAACAGGCGGGTTACCTGATGTTAAGTGATCACTACCGTCCATAGACACTTGAAACACCAGGGGAGTCGCGGGGGATAGAGGAGGGGGAAAGGGAAGTGCGCTTCCAGCACTCTGACTGACCAAACGAAACCCAACATTGCAAGCACTGTTACTTCACGTCGGTTTTTTATGAGAGGATGGTACCACCCCGTGCGAGCTGACCCATTCATGTTAAAACCAATAATAGCTTCAGCGTGGCTCTACCACCTACAAAAACTTAATTAGTTTCGTTTAGCAGAGTTCATAAATACAAAACACATCTTTGAGTTCATGAGGCACATATACTAGAACGCGTGTAGGTTTTTCATATAAGTATGACGAGTTTAGCTGAGCTTATTCAGATTCAACAGTCATGATGTTGCAATTAAGGCAAAAAAAAGGCAACAGTCCAAGCCGAGGTTCGACTACTTTGGCCCCCTCGAGTTTGTTGCCATACACGTCTGGACACCTTAAGCACTCGCCCAAAAAGTCCGGTGAAGCTATCAGCCCAATAGCGGTAAGACAGTACCAAAAATGAACGCCGTGCCTTATAGCATTGGATAATTCATAGTAAACTAATGTAGGAGAAAACAACTTTAGTCGTGGGCACAACTAGTCTATATACATATAAATCGACAACGATAAAATGGGTCAGTACCTTTTTCTCCTGTATTGTTCAACTGAATTTCTTTTTTTTTGTTTAGTAGACTATTGAAGGAGTTTAGTATTGTTAATAAAAAACCTTAGAAAAGTAGGTTTCTTTATTTCTTACCACCGTTATACTTCATAATCCTTACATCTAAAACATAACATGGAAGTTTAAAAAAAATAGTAGGTGGTAGAGCCACGCTGAGGATATTATTGGATTCAGCATGAATAGGTCGGCTCGCCCGGGGTTGTACCACCCTATCATAGAAAACCGACGTAAAATAACAGTCTTGCATTGTTGCGTTTCGTTCGGTCAGTGAGAGCGCCGGATGCCCACCTCCCCCCACCTCTGTCATCTCCTCCTCCCTCCCTTTCCCCCAAACATAGGCTGGCAACGCACTTTCGACTCCCCTGGTGTTGTTAGTGTCTATGGACGGTGGTAATTACTTAACATCACATGAACCACCTGTTCGTTTGCACGTTATGACATAAAAAAAGAACAATTTTCGAAGACTCATCCATGGCTAGATATATATAAAATATCAACATATTAAGTAAATGTTACACCACATAGGTACAACAATTGGTTGTTTACGTTTGCTACGAAAGTCTAAGAAACAAGTATCACTGATTTTTTTTTTAATGGTATCTTCGTTAGGTTTGCGATGGTGAAAATGACTGCAACGACTTGGAAGTATCGGATGAACAGAACTGTACTAAAATGCTTCCTGAGGCTAATACAAAGAGTCCAATATCCCCTAATAATACACATATGGACTGGTTGTGGCAATGCAGTAACGAGATATACGTGCCTGTTTGGTGGAGGTGTGACGATATAGATGACTGTGGGGATAATTCCGACGAAGTCGGCTGCGAGTTAGTCATGCCGGAGACTAAACTGATCAATTCTAGTTATCCGGAGTGTGAAAAATATGAGTTTCCCTGTGCACCAGGTTAGTGTGTGTAGTAGGAGTAACGGCAATGATGAATTATCATAATTTAAGTATAGTTATCATACCAGGTGCCTGTTTAAAGGATGACACCGTTCAATCGTGTGATAGTTCATGGTCACATTTAACGTATAAAATAATAATATCAAAACAAATACTAATAAACAACAAAGAGAACCTTAGTTAAAGTTTATTCTAAAACTTTTTAAAACTATGGGAACGATACTTTTAAATGTACAAAAACCACACCTAGGTTCAATGAACAAAATTGGAGGGACGCTTTTAAAGGTTAATCATTACATAACTGCTTATTATCGGAATGCCGCACGGCCAAACAAAGGGAAGTGGGACGCTGGTCGAGGAAAGGGGCGCGGGCCGTAGTATGCGGGAAGGCATGGTTCACTGCGTCGGTATTTATTACACCTTTTCGTTTTTGCGTAAATCATCTGATGTTGAGTGGATATCGGTTTTGTTTTTCTCGAGATAATTAGGTAAAGTAGTAAGTACCTGTTTTTTATTAATTTAGAACCAGAAACGACTACTCAGTAACCCATGTGAATATTGCGACTCTTTAACCATTCAGCCTGTGTATAATTAAGAGTGACAATATCAAAAAAAATCAATAATTATTTGTTTGTTGTTGTGGGTAAAGAAAAAGATTATGAAATTTTGCTTGAATACAATATTGATGATATATTTCATTAAATTAGTGATAATTTGAAGGAATAAAAATTATGATAACTATATTATCAATATCAGTAAACATGATTAACTTTTTTTTTATTATTTCAATACTGTGATTGTTCCTAATTTTCTTTACTTATAGCTTGAAAAATAGATAACTATAAAAAATGCGTAATAAAGAACAGAAAATGTATATTTTTTTAACTCAATAATCCATTAAATTTTACCCTTTAAAAAATAAAAGCTCAATATCTCGTGAACTATCGATCTTAAATATTTGGTTTTAAAAGACTTTTTTGTAGACAATTAAATTTTCTTTAAAAATCTTCTTAACATTTTCCTGTAGGTTCAGCCATTAATAAAATAACAAGAAATTCCTACAAAATTTAATTTTCGGTACTACCTCATTGGTGTGAGTTACATTTAAGTCACAATAGACACTATTGTTAGAGCGGCCAATTGTGAATAATTCCTGAGTTCGAACCATTTACCATTATTATCTATTGCTATTTTACTTTTGCTACTTTTGCTATTTTATAGGTATGTAATTGATTGCTAAAAAACTTGTGAGAGCAAGAATCAGTAACATTTTTGAAGGCGGTTTGAACTACGTCATCGGATTTGAATTCTTTTTCTTGCAACAATTTCCAAATTCCAAAAAAAGTGCTAATCTTTTAAAGCAAGGTCCGGTTAGTGTGGTGGGTGCTGGAAAGAG
>MU159319.1:190224-206723 GCA_015888305.1 Antheraea pernyi | reverse complement strand
TATATATATGTTATTTATGTATGTATGTTATCGATATCTCCGTCAATTATGAACCGATTTTAATGATTCTTTTTTTATTTGATTTCGTTATATTCAGAGGTGGTCCCCTAAGGGTGTTAAATATCGTTTATTTGATTTTCACCCACTTCGTCTCTACGTATTTTCGTGAAATTTGGAACCGATTTATTATACCCATTAGAAACCAGATATATTTATGCACACTAAAAATGGATTTTTTTTTTTTTACAAAAACAATAAACCGCCTTCGATGTGTAAAACTGATAAGGCACTAAAAAGCGAAAAAAACTGAATTATTAAATTAACCAAATTAAATAATAAATATTGATATTCGCGCTACCTAATAATATATTTGAAGTCGAAGCCAACCTACATTTCAAATTTGTTGCAGGTAATAAAATATGTATACTATACAGATATACATCATGGGACACGAGAGTGGATCCAAACTTTGTATATAGATGCAATGAATGTAGGTTAGCATAGACTTCAAATACATTATTAGGTAGCGCGAATATCAATATTTATTATTTGATTTGGTTAATTTAATAATTCAGTTATTTTTCGCTTTTTAGTGCCTTATCAGTTTTACACATTTCGAAGGTGGTTAATTTTTTTTGTAAAAAAAAAATAATAAAATATTTTTACTTAAAATATTTAATATTTAAATATTTTTACTAATTTACTGATGAGTGATGTCCGTGACTTCGTTCTCGTGGAAATAATTTTATTGCTTTGTACAGATTACGTATTTTATCTGTAATAATAAAGGACTCTGTTGTATCCGGAGGTGTAGTGCCCCTCAAGCAAAGTACACGTTCAACAACATATGTAATAATGTGTGTAAACGTGTAGGCGTGAGGCTACAGTGCCTCTTATTCTCGAGTCAGATGTCAACATAACCTCTCCATATTTTTAACTTGATTTATTTTATTACTACGTTTACGCCAACACTTTACACTAGCTTCAAATATGTTAATTATTCGTCCTTTCTACAAAACACCAACGACTATTTTGTTTTTATAATTATTTAATGTTATTTAAATTTATAAAATTTTCGATCCCCCGTTTTGTGATTCTACAAGAGATTTTACTAATTTCATACCTTTAAAAAAAACAGACCAAGTAGACGTTATGATTTTTAATAATTGAAAAAATTTTTTGGTAAATTTAACAATTAAAAGCCATTTTTTAAACGTAAGTGGCGTGCGTCATTGAGTACCTAATTTTTTTTCATATTTAATGTATAGATTCATATGGTTGCATCAAAATAATTATCAGTATTGTCAATGACTTGGTGAGGAGAGGCAGGAGGAATTGTGGTCCGTAAAATCGCTTCTTACACCAGTTCTTTGTCCTTAATTATCAGACATGAAAAAATTTGGGGTACTCAATGACGCACGCCAAGTACATTTAAAAAATGGTTTGCAATTGTTAAATTTACCAAAAAAAATTTTCAATTATTAAAAATCATAACGGCTACTTGGTCTGTTTTTTTTTTATTTTACATCTTTTTGTAAGATGATAATTTCTCCTTAGTATTTTTCTAAATGAAGAGTTGTGAACGTGTACTTGGCGCAATTTTTTACAGTGGAACTGTTTTTGTTCGGATTGCTTTTAATCGCAACATCATCGTTACTATTTCACCCATGTAATGCTTTTTCCGATCTTTCTTAAGTTAACTTTGGTACATTTGATCGTTACTTCCTAGCCTATATCAGAAAGCGTAATTATATGTAGCCGAAATAATACTCTGAAAATGCTTCTAGCAACATGTAAATATCCCGTCAAAATAGGTTCAGCACATTCAAATATTAACTCGGATGAAGCTTCATAAATTTTGTATCAAGCTAATGTTAACTATCGGATTAAGAAAATTTAGTTTCATCGATTTCCAATTATTGTTTCTATATTGTGATATACAATTCTTGAAGTAATCATAGCTTGCTTAAATTACTAACTTCAATTAATATTTGAATCAAGTTAATATTACTTAAAAGAGGAAATATTTCAAACTAAAAGGAATTAATTTGAAATTAAGTTTCAAAAGTAAATACAATAATAAACATAAATAGTCATTGTTAATTTGGATTGTATAAGTTATGTGGGTTGTATAAGAGCAATCTTAATACTGTATGTTTTTAGGATCACAGGTTGGTGGACTGTCCGTTTGGATACATTCAGTGTGACGACGGACTGTGTATGTCGCAAACAATACTATGTAACGGGCGAAAAGATTGCTCCGACGGTTCTGACGAACTCAACTGTTCAAACACCGCCGATTATCGAATGTACCAGGTAATATATTTTGATCGATCGATGGTTATTTCATCGTCAAATAATTTTGTTTTTTAAATTTTACAAAATACAGTAAAACTAAATGTAACTCGGAAGTTTGAGAGTAAAGGAAAGTAATATTGACTCCGTGTGTTGACGAAAGACGTTGAATAAAATAAAGATTACGTATTACTATCACGAACGTGCTATTTTTTATTCTATTAGGCTCTGGTGAGTTTTTGATATAGTAGCAAAATTTTTATCATGTAATGTAAACTTCGGGCTACAATTTGTAATGCAATAACGCGATTTGATGACACACACACTACGTATATTAAGATACCGGTTCATTTTTTTTTTTTTTCATTTTTATCATATACCTCCTGCTAGCTTTTGGGTTATCCTTCTTAGTGCTATTTTGTCGTATGTGATTTTTAATAACTTTAATCTTTAAAAAAAAATATTTTAACACATTTACACTTTTTAAATATTTCCAGTAAAAAAGCAAATAAGTGGACACTCCTTCTCTACTCTCTATATTCGAACGCCTTATTTTTTAATAATGCTCTCTACAAGCCTTGCTTTATTGAAATTCGTTGTCTTTAGTCAAATATGTCACGTAGAATAAAACCTACCTAATTTGTAATAATAAATAACCTTATTAAAATTTCGCCAGAGTACTTACTTCTTTCTGATATTTATGGAAATATTAATTTTTGAATCTTTTTATAATGATTGATTTTTTTTATAGATTTCAAGCATCGGTGTGGATCAGTCGTCTATAAACTCGACAAGTTTCCTGATAACTATTGGGATGGCGCAACAAAAGATGGCCGACTATAGCATTTTACCTTCCATTTCTAAAGTCAGTGACGGAAAGTGGATGAATATCTCTTGGATTAATGACAGTACATATAGGTACGTGCGTAATTTTTAAAACTGCATTCAAAACGTAGTTCACTTGTTTTGCAACATTCATTTTGCAGGTATAAAGTATTCTTCTAATAAAATTCTATAAAGCATATCTTCTATAAAGTATTCTATTTAATTATATCTGAAACACTTTAGATAAAGTCATAAGTAAACAAAAATATTTTCATTTTTCAAATAAATTAATAAAAATAATTTAGATATCAGTTCAGTATTTTTATATTAATCGTCATCTTCTTACCCTTATCCCACCTAAGTAGGGTCGGCACAACATGTTTTCCTTTTCCACGCTCGCCTATCAGATGTCATCTCAGTCAACACACCTTTTACACACATATCATTTTTCACACAATCCATCCATCCTTTTTTCGGTCCTCCTCTACTCTTATATCCATCGACCGTCATACTCAAAGCTTTTCTAGTTACATGGTCTTCATCTCTCCTCATAACATGCCCATACCATGCTAACCTATTACTCCTTAACTTGTCTGTTACTGGTGCTATTTTCAAACTTCCTCTGATATATTCATTCCTAATCTTATCCATTCTAGTTACACCACACATCCACCTTAACATTATTATACAGTATTTTTATATTAATGTCATGTTAAATTAAATACCATATACACTTTTTTTTACAGATTCATTAACTTGGAGCCTTACACCAATTACAATGTAACATTTTATATCAGAGATAACGAGTTTAACAAAACTTATGCTTCAGGCAAATATGCTAGTACCAGTACAGTAGAGGGAGGTATTGTTTATTTTATACTAACGACCTGACCCAGCTTCGGGTGCAATGTAGATATCCATTTTAATGAAATACTATGCAGCTTTGATTTACATCACATGTACAACGTATGTAATGTATTTAATTGGATAAGGAATAATACGGTATTGTATAAAATAGATTGGTAAATAACACATAATTATTTGTGTAAAAAGATAAACATGGTTACTGTGGGTTATCCTGGACTTTATTATCAATCTTTTTAAGGTACACAATTCCGTAGTACATTAATTTGATCTATCTCGTAAGGTTTAGCCAGCGTTTGTGATTTACGGGCACAACAATATGTTGATAACGACATCACATTACAAATCTTTGAATTTTTTGGCTTTTCTGTACTATAATATGTATGTATTATACATATAAACCTTCCTCTTGTATCATTCTATCTGTTGCTGAAAACTGCTATAAACTATGGGCCGTCTGCCTGTTTGCATAAAAAATTAGTGCCAATTCCAAAATTGTCCTAGTACTAACTCCAAGATGTTAGGTTCCGATCAAAAATTGGGGTTTCAGTTTCATCTGCGATCGCTTTTTTTTTATTGTAGCACGGCAAAATGACTGCACTGTGCTTGGTGGTAAGCACAGTACAATCCAAAAACGACGGCGACCACCGAGGGACACACTATCCATCGCCGGGCGCCGCTGACATGCCGGCCTGTGAAAAGCTGGATATACACAGGCTGATCCCGAAACACGACCCGCAAAAGCGAATCACTATAACGGGCTTTGTCGCCATATACATGGTGGTTGCGACCCAGTCAGGCTGTAAAACCCTACCTTACGCTTTCGCCATTGCTTCGTTCGTTATTCAGCAGGGTGCACTACGTGCAGGTGAGGTTGGCTTGGAAGTCTCAAGTCTTAGATCTTATTCGACACCCCTTACACCCCAAAGGCCTTTCCAAGGGCCGAGCAGGTTCTGAAAAATATCCTTAGTTATGCTGATGTTTTTGAATCGACAAATATTTCAGCACCGTCACCTCCTCTTGAGCTCACGATTAAACAAGTATCACGTAACCGGACTCAGGTATCATGGAATACACCAAAGAATCCCAGAGGAGTTATACAATATTATGAACTGTACTACAGTCCACCAACACCGCCTATCATGAAAATTATACCTGTGAATAATACCAACTATCAGTCGATCCCATTTGAAGGAGTCTTAGTTCCGAATACTACTTATTCATTCTGGGTAAGTTGCCATAAGAATCACTGACATAAATCATCGATTTAAAAAGAACTTCACTTCATTTTGTATCGCATTTCATCTACAACGTTTGTAATAAGGTAACCCAAAACTATAATACAAGATGCTCCGTGTGCAATATTTTTAGTTCTTTTTTGAAGTGAAAACTTCTTTAGCGGCGTTGTGCACTTTTTTGGGATTGGTAAAAAATTTTAAACTCGCGTCAGGATACGTGCTCTGATCAAAAATTTGTAAGACGGAGGGAGAGTAGACCGCCGGTGCGGCGTAAGAGAGGAAGTAATATCCCCCTCTTTTACTACCGCGCGGCGAAAATGTATGCCTGCTGCTGCTGTTTCGTTTAAGCGGTGCAGTTTCGGAAAGATAATCTTTTTAATGTAAAATAATTGCAATAGTTCTAAAGTGTTAATTTTTTTATGTAATATAAATTGTCATGTTTGTGTTCGATAGCGCAATAAATGAATATTGTATTTTACCACATAAATGATAGTACTTTTATACTGATAAATGAAGCAATTGTTGCGAAATTCCCTAACCCTTATAAAATATTCCAAAATACACAACGTTACTTTTCAAGTTTTCACTTCTGCTGGCACTCCCGGAGTGCAACTCGTTGTTTTCTTTATCATAGGAGGCAAAGGAACAGGTGGGTCACCTAATATTAAGTGATCACCGCCGTCTATAAAGCACTAGCAACACAAGTGTCGCAAGTGCGTTGCCAGCCTGTGTTTGCGGGGGAGGGGGGGGGGGGGGGGGGGGGGGGGAGTAGGCCTCCGGTGCACTCACTGACCGAACGTAACGCAATAATGCGAGCACTTTTACTTCACGTCGGCTTTCTGTGGGTCGGGTGGTAGTACCTCGGGCGAGCCAACCCATTTATGCTGAAACCGGTAATAGCTTCAGCGTGGCTGTACCACCTAGAAAATAGTTCGAGAAAATCGTTTGAATCGAATACAATTGAATATCAACTATTCGAGTAGTTCGAACATTTCGTTTAATGTAATGTATTACAGTTCCGTTTTTGTTAATGTAAGTAGTAACAATTCAACAAAATAATTTAAGACCTTGGAAAACTTTTTAGAAATTGGAACTTAACTTATTAACAGTTTTTAGGACTAATTTGGAAGTGGATGATGAGTATTTGAAAAAAAAACTATTATAGAGTAAATAGAATAAAAAAGAAATTCATAGTTGAAGTTTTGGGAAAGTTTTCTGTATATCTATAATTTCTATTCTTCTATGTATACGAAAGTGATTGATAACTTTAAAAAAAAAATTACATATATTACTCGAATGTTCAATTAACCGAACCGTTCGAATACTCGACTGAAACGATTTTTGAACTGAAATATTTGATACGATATGTGAACAAGACATTCAGAAAAAGAGCGAGACGTTCGACTAAGATGGGCTTGCTCTGGTTTTGCAAAAGCGTTTTCTCTATCTGCAATGGACAAAAATAACGCTATACGAAACCGATCTTGCCGAGAATCCGGCTAGTGTATGTATCTGTACGTTGAATGTGTTAGATGAAGGCGGTGAACAACGCGTACACATCGAACTCGTCGGAGGTGGTGTGCCTGACGTTCGACGGTGGTGACATCGACGACCTCACAAACGTGAGCATGTCACGACCGAACGCCTCCGTCGTCTACTTGGAGTGGGACGAGAAACGCGGAGTTGATGAGTACTCGCTCAACGAGAGGCTGCCCGTCGAGTACGCGCAGTTAATAATATTACATGTACGTATGTATACATTGTAAACGATGATAGCTCTGTACGAGCAAACATGAATTATCGGTGAAAGAAAATGTCGTGATGAAAAGAACAGAACAGTTTAAAATTTTAACTTTATGTGTCGCCATTAACTCTATATAATGAGGGAGTGTTTTATAATTTTTTCTTCTTGATATTGAGTAATATTTTGATGTGCAACATTTATATACACGAATAAACCAGATTATGCCTTGGCGCGACGTGGCGACGCAAAACATGAACTTTGCACTATTACCGAAATACTCAAAAACATTTGCAACCCTATCTGCATAATCATATGATTCAAATATTTTTGTCGACCACCCGTTATACTAGTGTTCCGCGGCACGCACCGACGACCTAAGGCCCTTTGATAAATGCCGCCAAACATACCGCGCCTGCGCCTAGTTGAATTTTTGTATTTTGTATTTAATAAAAATGAATATGTAATAAAATAAATAGTCATTATTTTATGGAACAAATTTGTAATCTTTACATTATGCCTAATCTGTTCTTTTAGGTATATAACTTATATAAAACAATTTCGATGTTTCACATCTGCCAGACGTCCCGTGACGGCTCAATTTTTTTTATAGTTTGTTCTACAATTTCGCACAATTTGTAAAAATAAAACATGATCGTATACATGTGTGATGGCAAATTATTCTGAGTAATTCAGTGTTTTTAAAACAATTTAAGTGATTATTTTTATGGAACAAAATTATGTCATTGCTATGTACGTCAAATCAAATGGAGGCACTATTGTACTAATAATTTATAATCATCAAATATCATTTCTAAATCCTGACCGTTAGGTGCCTGATGTGTTTAGTAATTACATATTGTCATCAACACGAGCGCTTCAATATCTTGTGTATCAAGAAGTTTTCGTTCAGAGAATACTATCGTAAAATAGATCTTTTTTAAGGGATAAATTTTCAAACACAGTAGCTTAAAAAAATAACAACAGATAAATTTTAACTTTGATATCTGTTTCAACCTGTAAAAATAAATATTGTTCTTTTAGATTGTTTCACAGGAGTAGCAATCTTTTACACTACACTGTGGTTTTGTCATAATATCCAAAGTATTTTCAATAGTGCTAATGTATTTTACTTTTACATTCAGTAGGGCGTTGTCTACAATGTTTTTTACGAAATTATATTTGACATCTGTGTGTGCTTTAAATGTTTTATTTTATTTTCACAGTTTTGTATTAATTTTATTGCATTGTCTGCATAAAGCACAACACTGCACATATCGCTAAAGCAACGTGTTCGCTTTCTGCTCTGAATAACGAAATAGCTTCCTGTTTTTTTTGATTTTATCATTAACACAATCGGAATCTGAAAACTCTGTAACATAAAAACCATTAAGTATTAAATTTTATTGCTTTACTCATGTGATTGTATGTTAACTCCTCGATTCATTATGTCCTGAGATATTGTAATATTCTTTTTGCGATTATCCATACATTTTTTGTACGTTTTTCAATATATCTACTGAGAAATGAAGTTGCACAGCATATCCGGTTTGCTGAGTTTAGCAAAATAATTTGAACTTCTAATTAATTATATATATACTACATTACTAATTATTTCTTCTCTTTCAGATACTTCAAAATCTTTCAGCGTGGGCGACTTCATTTTTGTATAATCTTTCATAGTATACTCTAGTAGTATTTTTTTAATAAACTGTTGTTGTGATAATTTCAACGTGTTTTATTTTCTTTTAATTTCAATTCCTAAGTAGCTAATAATACTTCTTCTATATGTTTAGCTTCAAATGCTTGTTGTAATTTACTTATTTCATTATTATTTACCACCTACACAATATCATGTACGAATAATATAAACCTAACCTATTTTGTAGTATATAATCATCTATACTAATATTATAAAGAGGTAAAGTTTGTGAGTTTGTGACGTTATAGGAGGTAATCTCAGGAACTACTAAACTTATTTTGAAAATTCTTTTACCAATAGAAAGCCACGTTATTTGTGAGTGCAATAGGCTATACATCATTACGCTATAACCAATAGGAGCGGGGCAACAATGAAAATCGGTTTTTTTTTCCTTTTGAGAGCTGCGTCTTAGCCCAAAATAACTATTCCACGCGTACGTACAGAATCTATTAACTAACTATATTATCTATACTAATATTACAAAGAGGTAAAGTTTGTGAGGTTGTAGGGGGTAATATCTGGGGAGTCGGAGAAAATCTGGTCGAACGTTTCTTACGAACGTTGCCTTAACGATGAGAGATATATGATTGAGTTCTAGAGAAAAGTTGTAGCCTGATAATGCCTACTACCGCCCAACGGGTCAGCTAGTATATAATAGACGGCGTCTCAGAGGAGACGCCGTCGAAAGGTGGCAGCATGACCTGGCGGACGAGCGGTTCGGACGGTTTACAATAGACGCCGTCCGCCCGGTCCTGCGGGAGTGGTTGACCAGGGAGTGGGGCTCCCTGACGTTCCGACTGGTGTAGGTACTCACCGGACACGGTTGCTTCGGGTGGTACCTGCACCGGATCACACGCAGGGAGCCGACGGCCGCCTGCCACGAGTGCGGCGTTGACGAAGATACCGCGCAGCACACGCTGTCTGAGTGTGCTGCGTGAGAGCAGCGCCGCATTCTGGCGGCGACCGTGGGAACGGACTTATCGCTGCCGAGCGTGGTTTCGGCCATGCTCGGCAGCGAACAGGCTTAGCGAACGATGTCCTCCTTCTGCGAGGAGGTCATCTCGCAGAAGGAGGAGGCGGAGAGGGCCCGCGAGGCAGACCCTCAAAGTGGCCGTCTCCGCCAAAGGAGGACAGGCAGGAGGAGAAGGCGCTCCGCCCAACTCCTCCTGCCACCGTAGCCGGACCTGAGGGGATGGGCCGGGGGGCCCATCTCCTCATTGCACAGGTCCGGCGGACGAGGGGGGGGGGCAGCCGGTGTGTACCCGGTCTATCCCTCTATAGGTAGGAGCCCGGCGGTCACCTTCCGCCGGGCGGACCGTGGGGGTGGCTCTACAAGGTTGATTAGCTTGAACGATCCCTTGCCGCCCCCACAAAGCGGTGTGTCGGTACACCGTGGGGTTTTAGTCTGTGCGAGTCGGACATAACCCACCCTCTCCCCGGGGGGGTGGCGTACCCATAAGGGATTTCCCCACGTTAAAAAAATATATATTATTAGCAATTTTGAACATTGTTAGCAATTTTTAACAAAAATAAACAATTATTGCTTATTAAAAACAGAACTGGCCAATTTAGGTATAAACTGCTAAGAATCATCAATTCTAACAATTAGTCACTCATTAAATAACAGACGCTCGTTCGGACAGAGCTATCGCACGATATGACGGCCACCGAAAGAGTGAGTCAACACGATGACAATATGTAATTACTAAACACATCAGGCACCTAACGGTCAGGATTTAGAAATGATATTTGATGATTATAAATTATTAGTACAATAGTGCCTCCATTTGATTTGACGTACATAGCAATGAAATAATTTTGTTCCATAAAAATAATCACTTAAATTGTTTTAAAAACACTGAATTACTCAGAATAATTTGCCATCACACATGTATACGATCATGTTTTATTTTTACAGATTGTGAGAAATTGTAGAACAAACTATAAAAAAAATTGAGCCGTCACGGGAAGTCTGGCAGATGTGAAACATCGAAATTGTTTTATATAAGTTATATACCTAAAAGAACAGATTAGGCATAATGTAAAGATTACAAATTTGTTCCATAAAATAATGACTATTTATTTTATTACATATTCATTTTTATTAAATACAAAATACAAAAATTCAACTAGGCACAGGCGCGGTATGTTTGGCGGCATTTATCAAAGGTCGCTAAGTCGTCGGCGCGTGCCGCGTAAAAGTAAAAGTAGTAACGAGTGGTCGACAAAAATATTTGAATCATATGATTATACAGATAGGGTTGCAAATGTTTTTGAGTACCACTCGTTACTACTTTTACTTTTACGCGGCACGCGCCGACGACTTAGCGACCTTTGATAAATGCCGCCAAACATACCGCGCCTGTGCCTAGTTGAATTTTTGTATTTTGTATTTAATAAAAATGAATATGTAATAAAATAAATAGTCATTATTTTATGGAACAAATTTGTAATCTTTACATTATGCCTAATCTGTTCTTTTAGGTATATAACTTATATAAAACAATTTCGATGTTTCACATCTGCCAGACTTCCCGTGACGGCTCAATTTTTTTTATAGTTTGTTCTACAATTTCTCACAATCTGTAAAAATAAAACATGATCGTATACATGTGTGATGGCAAATTATTCTGAGTAATTCAGTGTTTTTAAAACAATTTAAGTGATTATTTTTATGGAACAAAATTATTTCATTGCTATGTACGTCAAATCAAATGGAGGCACTATTTTACTAATAATTTATAATCGTCAAATATCATGTCAATCCTAAAAGTTAGGTGACTGATGTATTTTGTAATTAAATATTGTCATCAAAACGAGCGCTTCAATAGCTTGTATATCAAAAAGTTTTCGTTCAGAGATTACTATCGTAAAATATATCTTTTTTAAGGGATAAATTATCAAATACAGTAGCTTAAAAAAAATAACAACAGAGAAATTTTAACTTTGATATTTATTTTAACCTTTTAAAAATAAATATTGTTCAATATTCTACAAAAACAATCTATCTTTATACAATTTACATTGTTTCACAGAAGTAGCAACATTTTACATTACACTGTGGTTTTGTCATAATATCCGAAGTATTTTTAATAGTGCTAATGTATTTCCAGTAGGGCTTTGTCTAACATATCTTTTACGAAATCATATTTGATAGCTTCTGCCAGCGACTTCGTCCGCGTGGTATATTTACTTTGGGCTAACGCTACCACGCAGCGGGAGCTCTCAAAAGGAAAAAAAACCTCAATTTTGAAACATTCGTCATTGGTGCTCCGCTGCTATTGGTTTTAGCATAATTATATATAGCCTTTCTCGATAAATGACCTATCAAACACTGAAAGAATTTTTCAAATCGGACTAGTAGTTCCTAAGATTAGCGCGTTCAATCAAACAAATAAGCTTTATAATATTAGTATAGATTACTACTCTTCCCTCATACTTACCTCGAGCCGTCATTCAAATTACAATGACCTTTGATAGAGTGGACCGATTTTAATAAAACAAACTAAGTTACTCCCGAAGATATGCTTTATGGTTTGTGATTTGAGTTTCTATTGTGAACCTTGTACTTTAGCAGTGATGCGTTCATACAACAGGCAGGCGACATTTTCAAAAATGATCGAAATGTATTCAATTACTTATTCCTAGACACCTGCAACAATTTTTTCCACGAAAATCAATAAAGTATAGACACGTTACATTTATATGTATTATCTGTGAGTCCTTTAATTGTTTATTTTATTTTCACAGTTTTACATTAATTTTATTGCATTGTCTGCATTAAGCACAACACTGCACATATCGCTAAAGCAAAGTGTTCGCTTTCCGCTTTGAATAACGAAATACCTTCCTGTTTCACAGTTTTACATTAATTTTATTGCATTGTCTGCATTAAGCACAACACTGCACATATCGCTAAAGCAAAGTGTTCGCTTTCCGCTTTGAATAACGAAATACCTTCCTGTTTTTTTGATTTTATCATTAACACAATCGGAATCTGAAAACTCTGTAACATAAAAACCATTAAGTAGTAGATTTTGTTGCTTCACTCCCATGATTGTATGTTAACTCCTCGATTCATTATGTCCTGAGATATTGTAATATTCTTTTTGCGATTATCCATACATTTTTTGTACGTTTTTCAATATATCTACTGAGAAATGAAGTTGCACTTCATGGATGAAGCTTGACGTGGTTTGGACCTCTGCCACAACCACCCGGGCATCATCCAGTGTCCAGCATCCACTCTACATCAAGCAATTGCTCTAGCGACCCGCTCAGCATTGTGCCCTCATAAACACCATGCAAGTGCAACTCCCGTCGACTCAGACCAACGTTTCGGAATCAGCGATAGCAGCCACACTCCGATCCATGGTAGAGGCATGGCCATTCCTGATCATTACAGACCACAAGCCTCTAGATATTTACGTTTACGTTTGCTCCCACCGAGATGCTCCCGCCGAAAGAAATGATTGTCAAGTCAGCCTATATACCTGCAGACCATCAGTCACTAGTCGGAGCCTTATGATCGTAAACTAATACACACGCCAGCCCGAGGTGCATCTACTCCAGCACATAATAACCGAAAGCTGCACCCCGCCGCTTATATTTCCGCATAGATCTCGTGCTTTGATTGCCCAGAACACACCACCACTGACAGAGGTCGACGGTTTGTACTACACAAGTTCAGGGAATTGTCTACGGCGATTGGTGCAACTTACCACACAACTCCAATCACGTAGCTAAAAACTAAAATGTGGTTTTCGTGGTGATACCCATCCTCCCGCTTTAAATAACCAACTCGGACACCTCGAGGCACTAGACATCTTTACTCATGGTCGTTTCCTCAAAAGCTCAATGATATGTGAACCGCGGTGAATCCTATTACGCATTAGAAAACCTACTTAGACCCCTCGAGGCACAAGGCATAACAACTGGTACGGTCGAACACAAAACGGCCGATAGAGCACTCCTCTATCGCTGCTTATCAGATAAATCATTATCAACTTCAATATCCGACTGGTACATGACCCTTATATTAGCATCACTGTAAACAGAAACATTAGCATCACTGTAAAGAGAAACATTATTAGCATCACTAAACAGAAATAGAGACCCATACCTTTGTATGTTCTCACAGTGGACTTAACACCACAAACAGACACATACCTTTGTGGTCTAACCACAATCACTAAACAGAAACATGAGAATCACTAAACAGAATCGTTAGCACCATTGAAAACAGAAACAGAGACCCAACCATACCTTCGTATGTCCTCTCAATGGTCTAAACACACACACTAAACAGAAATAACTGAAAACATAAACAAGGACACGTACCTTCGTATGTTTTCACATATGTTCCGTCGCAACCCGCTAACATTCGTATATCCGGCTTCAGATAACCAACTCAGACTCCTCGAGGAACGAGGCATCGATACTTACGGTTTGATTAATTCCTTAAAAACTCAATGATATGTGGACAGTGGTGAATCCCGCTTCTGATATTAGCAATTTTGAACATTGTTAGCAATTTTTAACAAAAATAAACAATTATTGCTTATTAAAAACAGAACTGGCCAATTTAGGTATAAACTGCTAAGAATCATCAATTCTAACAATTAGTCACTCATTAAATAACAGACGCTCGTTCGGACAGAGCTATCGCACGATATGACGGCCACCGAAAGAGTGAGTCAACACGGCAAGCACCGCCCCTTATATGGGCCGACGCGGGCCGACGCAGTAAAACTACCCGACATTTTCATTTATTTCCAACAATATAATATTTTCATCTTGTTAATTTTATCTCTTTAATAAATGTATTACATAAAATATATAAAATTAAACTAATCAAATCTAAATTCCATCATTTTGGAGATTCTTTTAAGCCATATAGTGCTTTTTATAATTTCAGTAAAAAAATCAGTTTTCAAATTACAGATTAAAGAATGCTATAGGTATGTCTAATTATTTGGTATCTCAGTTACTATTTATCTTCTCAGATGATGCTATTCTTATGCTAAACATGACTACTACAAGAAACATAATGTTCTGTAAACTGTTGAAAAACTCGTGCAACTAGTCTCGCATATTTAGTCCTAAAATACATTTTTGTATTTATTGCTATTTTTCATTTTGTCAAATCAGGTTCAATTCGTGTGTTTAGTATCTCATAGAATATAATTCCTTAACAATTGCGGTCATACACTCTCCATTTTGTTCAATAGTTTCTGCATATGTTGCAGGATCGCATTCATTTGTTAATATACAGTAATCTTCAAATGTATTTAGGCCTATTTCTCTTTCGCTTGCGGTGTGCCTAACTTCTCTCTGATATTTTATTTTCTATATCACATACGCTATTTGATTTCAGTATAGGTTTTGAAAACTTTCTATTTTCTTATATATATTTTATTATACATTGACGTTCTAAATATATATAGCTTACGTTATTAAAACGCCATCTGTACTACTGTATCTTCTCTCAATAAAATGTTATATGCGTAGTGAACCTTGCACGAGTTTTAAAAGGTTAAGGACCAAGAGCCATATAAAATATATAAAAGAAATATTTGTAGTCTTTATACAGCACATTGATAATAATATGATTTTTTTTCGAACTGACTACGTTGTTGACCTGACTGGCCTTCACAGCTTCACCGGACTAAGAATAGCAGGAAATTATTCGTTATATGTGCCAAAGCTAACAATTAGAGATAACTATGAGGCTGGGTATTTGCGGTGTAAATTTTGCTTATCCTAGACCGTAGTGGTGGTCAATCAATTCCAGGCAGAAGTGCAAAGTAGCATCCACTGTAATATTTAAAATTTTACCTCTCTTTATAATATTAGTATAAATATAACATAGTATGATAACTGCAAACACCTAATTATTTTAATCGTAATTTCACAAACCTGAACCCAACTACTTCAAGACTCAACGATATTTAGAAAACTAATTTTATCAACTATCGAAACAACGCACGTACTGATAGAACTCTAATTGAGATTCATCTTCTACAACGCAATGTAACTATTATCTAGGTTTTTTTTATGTCATTGGAGGCAAACGAACACGAGGTTCACCTGATTTTAAGTGATCACCACCGTCCATAGACACTAACAACACCAGGGGAGACACAAGTGGGTTGCCAACCTGTGTTTGAGGGGTAGTTGGAAAGAGGGAGAGGAGAGGGATGGGGAGGGAAGGTGGGACTCCAGCGATCTCACTGACCGAACGAAACGCAACAATGCAGGCTCTGTTACTTCACGTCGGTTTTCTGAGAGAGAGTGGTACTACCGACTCATCCATGCTGAAACCAGTAATAGCTTCAGCGTGGCTTTAACAACTATAGGTTTATGTATTAGGAAAAGATCTTGTCACACTTATTTAGCCAACATTTTTTATACAATAAAATAAATGTAACAACATATAAGTGACAGTTTCGTTTACACGTGTTTTTCATATGTAGTTGATAATTACGCATTTAAATGTCATGTATCCTTAGCTCAGTTACTGGACATTATACGGGCCAACGAAGGTGACGGTTTGGAACTCAACGATCATTTTTTTTTATTTGCTTTCTTTTAAATAGCATTGAGACGAAATACAGCTTTATTTTTAGCTAATCTGTCTGCTATATATTGCAAAAAGAAAATTTACCAAAAGCCGTCAAGAATTTCATTAACTATACATTTTTTACTTTCGTTCGTTATCCTGCACAACCCCTTGCGTTTTATGGGATAAAGAGTATCCTAGATGTAATCTTGTAATATTAGTTATCACTGTACCAAGTTTCGTCAAAATTAGTTCAGTATTTTCAGAGTGATG
>MU159319.1:172364-189395 GCA_015888305.1 Antheraea pernyi | reverse complement strand
AAAAATTTCAAAAAATATTTAATGTATAGATTTGGCCCTGCTACAGTTTTATTATAATAATAATATATAGATAAAATATATAGTACAATATAGGCATTAATAAAAAAAAACGATATTGAAACGTTCGGTATATCGGATTAGAACGATACGAGTATGTCGAAGCGAAACATCGATTATTTTGTCAATGTCGATGTACATCGAACTCCTCTGTTGTATTCTCGATACGAATATGCGACTTTATTGTACAGAGCCGCATTCAAGCAATAATCAGTATTGTCTGAATCTTCTTTATACGCGGTTGTGTTTGGAGATGCAGTGGTTGTGAAAATGTTTTTGTTAAGGCTTGCTATATGTTTCATTATCCTATTGACACTAACTTCATTCGTAGTTAACGTGCAACAATATGGAAAAACAAGAAAAAATTTATATATTAACGATGATATGACGAAAAGAGGTGGAAAACTAACTTTAATCAATGTGGAAAGCGAAAGTCCTACACGCCGGACGGAGCAGAGATAAATACGACTACATTAAAGACAATACCTGTACAAAGGAACATCAGTAAATGGGTAATTTTTATCAACTAAATAACTTTCCCGTTTTATACGAGCAAAATTTGTCGCTTACGATATCGAGTGTAATATTCTTGTGTTATTTTATACGTTCCATTATTTTTATCATTGTATGATACATAACTAGTAGTAATTATTGTTGATTTTTTTCAAGGTTATATCTCTCCTTATTATTGTTCTTGTTTTATATTTAGTTCACACAGAACAATATTTATTATGTTGATGGTTAAGTATTTTATTTTTGTATGGCTGATGGTTTCATTCCTTTTGAAACGTGGAATATAAACTAATTAAAAAAAAATGATATACATACAGTATCATTTTCAGTATATATTTTAGTGTGTATCCATAATACAAATCTTACAGACCACACACCTCAATGACAGCCACCAGCAGCTTATGGTATGGGTTGGTGAAGGATCCGACGTCATCATCTGTTTAGCTCGAGATTCAACTCCAAGGAACAATACAGGACTATCACCATCAGCTCTTTATATCTCATATGATTCTGGGAAGAGTTTTCTAAATAAAACTCAACACTTCCGCCTTGGAGATACACCAGACAGTGGATATGCACAAGTGGATACATTTTTCAACCATCCAAACTATCCTGAATATGTAAGTATTTATAAAATGTAACATTATTTTATTATATGAGAATTGTTTAATATAAAAGAAAAATTTTAGACGAACAAAAATATTACACAATGCTGTAGGTCTTTTCATCTATAAAAGATAATTCAAGTAGTATTCCCAAGGCACTTTCGTAGGTGATTTCGCAAGCCTATCTGGGAAAGGATCCCTCGACCGCACATCTGGCAAGTATACATGCACCCAGGTAGACGGGGGTTGGAAGCCTGCTCATGACGCCTCATGCGTTTTTCCTAGCCAAGTATAGCATAATTATAGGTAAATATTTGACTTTTATATAAAAACCAGTAGTACCCTGAGGTGCCCTAACTCACAATTCATTTTCTCCGCCGTCAACTGTCAATATCCCAATAACGATACACAGCGTATCTCACTATTAATTACCTCATTATCTCTTACTGTACTTTCTGATTTTTTTTAATGATAATTCTTCTGCACTTAAGATTTTATCGTAATGGTGTACGAGCATATCTCTATCAATAAACTAACATAAAAAATAACTGTACAAAATCTATATGTTCGAATATAATATATATATTCTTTTACCAAATGTGTTTACGGCTTCGTACACATTTGTTTTTTTATTTTGTTATAACTATTTATTGCACTTTTTAGTGCGTGTTTGCCGATTCAACGAACAAAAAGCTGTACTATACGAGTGACAATGGACGGAACATCCATCGATCGGATTTGTCCTTTTCCCCTAGTGAGGTGGCATTCGACGAGGAATACCCCGACAAATATGTTATATTGGATAAAATCGACACTAAGAGAACAGTAAGTATATATAACCTCTCACCGATTTACTTGTATATTAGCGAATGTTTTTCGCTACAAGTTTATATTAAGCTCTAATGCTACTCCCATATCTGCGTGTATCTCCATTCTAACGGAAACACTAATTTTAAGTTACTATTGGAATGAGAAAGGCTTGTGAAAGTTTCATCAGCACCGTTATCGGAAATAATTTCGAGGTTACTTTTTAGCGCGACAAGTAGCCGAGGCTTCGTCACGTAGATATGGAACTAGCATAAGGGATGGCTGTTTCTTTTTTCACATTCAGAACTAAGGCTTGCTATTAGGGCTAAGAGAAGTTTTAGAGATTACCTATAAACGTATAATCTTTATTTCTTTTTTTAGTAGGTATATATTATTTTTTCATAATAAACTATTTAATTTTTTGCGTGGAAAGGAAAGAACCATTTTTTTTTAATTTACGTATTCGATTGTCAATGCAAATAGTATTTGTTATGTCATTTATATATTGGCATTATTTGGACGAATGTTAGGTACGTGGAAATATACGTTTTTAAGTTCACTATTATATCTTGTTACAGCTAGAACTTAAAGCACGAACTTAAAGCACTAATTCCTTCAATTGTAAAAATAACGTATTCTTTTAGTGCAGTAATAAAATTTATCCTTATTTTGGTTGTATTTTCCTTATACTGAAGTTCCGTATAATATATGTATTGTATGTTGGGAATTAATATTATTAAACAAATTAAATAAATACTATTTTGCTGTAGTTGAACAAATTAACCCTAAATATATAATTAGTCCGTATTGTTATGTAATTAATTTTCTTTAAATGTTCAAATGTTCGTCAATAGAACAATGTTTATATATGTATCCTATAACAAAACAAATAACTTTGAAATGCCACTGAACTCGAATTCCTTATAAATAATTTGACTGACCCTGACATTTGAACATAGGATAATCGATCTTCGTCTTTTTGTTTCTGTTATTAAGTAGACACATAAATGTATTTTATTTTATAGCAGCCGATGTTCTCGTTATTCTCGTTTGGATTAATTGTGGGCTGTCTTTTATTGCCGGGTTTCATTAAAACCGGTTCAACCGTTGCGGAGATTAGCCCAAAGAAACGACAGATACTTCAATTTTACTTATATGTTTAGACTAGCAGCCGTCCGCGACTTAGTCCGTGTTTGTCTTTTTATAAATGTTTATATTTGCGCAGAACTTTATTTTTTGTTTTACTAAAATAAAAGTAGGCAGATTTATTACTTTTAATGTAAGCAACCAGCCTGTGAATGTCTCGCTCAAACCAGTATAAAAGTTCAGCAGATAATCTGGAACAAACGGTCAAATATTTAAAACATTTTTTTTGTCTTAAACACAGTACATACTTTCATATCCATTTAGTAAAAAGCTGTTATTTGGGCATTAAAAAGATTATATATACCTATAAATAGATGTAAAATAACTTTGACTTAGGTAGACAACTAAGTTATTTCTTAAAACGGTGACGTAATCGCACAGGTTGCCTTTTTTTGGTAGACTGTTAGGTATTTGTTTTCGTAGACATAAATGTTTAACTTTAATATCCTGTTTCGAAGTAAGCGTTTTTATAGTTATTTTTTAAAATAAAATAGGGAAGTCTTTTGCTTTAAATAAAATATGTATAAGAATTTTTATACGATATTTTATGTAGAGAAATCTGTCCTATAAACATTGTAGCAACAGTTAAATATGAGGCTATGGAATTTTCATAAACTATTGATAGAGGCGTTGTTTAATAGTATGAATTTAAGATATCCCAATCTAGGTGTTTGCTACAGTATTTTGCCAAAACCTTGTTCAGGCCAAGATGTTCTATAGTTTAATGCTACTAACTCAACAGCAAATCTTCTGATGTAACTCTAGAAGAGATACGGTGAGATGAGAATGATATATTTGTTAATACCATAATGAATGTGTCTAATACCTTATCATGTTTATTTTAATGATGAGAATACATATTTCAATTAATTTCACTTATTTCCCTAATTTGGCTTAATATTTTTTATCGATATAAAACCGAATTATATAAATTTAAATGAGCCTATTTTTTATTTTGATTTAGTAGAAGCGCGAGTAAAATTTCTAGGTGTTGTTTTACGAAGAAAACATTTTTTTCTCTGGATTTTTTTATGTTATGTGGTAGTAAACAGGCATGCAGTCAACAGCATGACCGCTTATGGTTGTGTGTAATCTATAGGAAAGGATTCCAGGCAGGCCTGGGGTCATTTATAAAAGGTTGCTGCTTCTTAGGGTTGAGATGGAACGCATCGTGTGTCAATATATCGTGTATCGCAAATCACACTCGTAAAACTAGAACAAAGTAGTGCGACTACTGCTTCTGAAATAGATATGGCGATAGTGCTTCCATAGTTAAACCTTATATAGGCCCTAATGGTTTTTTTATAGGTGGTATAGGCAAGCTGAAGCTATTACTGGTTTCAACATGAATGGATCGGCTCGCCCGGGGTAGTACCACCCTCTCATAGAAAACCGACGTGAAGTAACATTGCTTGCATTATTGCGTTTCGTTCGGTCAGTGAGAGCGCCGGAGACCCACTTCCCTTTCCCCTTCCCCCAAACACAGGCTGGCAACGCACTTGCCACTCTTTAGATGTTGTAAGTGTCTATGGATGGTGGTGATCACTTAACATCAGGTGACCAGCCTGTTCATTTGCCTCCTATGATATAAAAAAAAACACTGGCAAAAGTAAAACATGACCAAAATGCAAAATTTAATTGGAACAGTTAGAGCCGTTTACTAGAAACCGATTTCATATATACTCGTACATACAAGGACTGCTGAAATAATAGTATTGTATTCATTATTGCCTCAATAGGATTCATCAGCAAATTAATATAAACAAAATGTATTAATAATTATATTTTATTTTAGCTCTATCTAACACTCGACGGCGGGAAAACCTTCGAGATGATTCAGAGTTATGTGAAAACGTTCTTCTGGTCATCGGGACCGGGATCCTCGAAAGTGTTCTATGTTGAGCGATGGAACCCGGACGGTACTAGCACAGTGTTCAGTGCAAGCGATCCCACTGATCTGATCAACGCGACTGTTCTATTTGAGGAAGCGTTGGATTTTCAAATTAAAGGGGACTATATGTTCGCCACAAAGCAGTCGAAGGAGGTGAGTATACATACATACAATTCATATCATTATTTAATTGAATCTATGAATATTTTGATTTGTGACCTACTTGGCTTCGAGTTATATAAGGTGAGAATTGTATGGTAGAAACTTATGTCGTTCCAATCTTGTTTTTGTAAGATTGGTTTGATGTTATTGCAGGAACGTTCCCTAGACGTATATTATTACTACAAAAACCTATATTATTTGCAGGCAATATGCAAAAAAGTAGGTTCTTTTAGGTTACAAAAAATACTATATTGTAGGGGAGGTGGCTAGCTGTACATAGCTTGCTTTCCTATTAGGACGGAGCCTAGCGACCACCTTGCCAGGCTGCCGCAGAGGCGGTCCAGAGGTAAGGTAGTAGGGCCGATCCTTACCATGCGGCGGACGGTACACCGTGGAGATTTAGTCCGTGTGAGTCGGACATAACCTACTCTCTCCCCGGGAGGGTGGGTATCCATAGTGGACTTCCCCACGTTAATTTAAAAAAAAAACCATATTATAAAGAATTTTTATAAATGTCTTATCCAAAAGCTTTGAATTGTTGATTATTGTTTTATATTTAAAACTAATTGGTCTCCTCAGTTATCTTCCCGTTGTGTGCGATATGAAAAATATCGTATATCTCACTAAGCTAAAAGTCTTCACTGACGAGCCAATAACAAATTAACTTAATAACAAATTATCATCGCGATTGGGATATTGTTACAAGAATAGATAAGGGACAAAAAGAGACATTAGTTTTTATAATTATTATGTAAAGATAATAATCATATGTTATAAAGTAACAAGAATTAACATCATATTTCTTTGTGATAACGTATAGCTGGACATGAGATTGACCTCTGTTACTGATACGAAGTGAACGTGGGTTCACTCATCGTTTGAAGGTTACGATTTTGTTTATACGAAATACGTAATATGCACACTGAGCGTCTTTTCCTATTCATTTCAAAACCAATGAAATCCTTTACCTTTTAATTGTAACATTAAATATTAGATAATAACATTATCGGTGTTTAGACAATATTCCAGAGGTATTAATAAGTTTATACGTAATGTATTAAGACATTATTATTATCACTACATATTATAAAACATTGTCCTCTGTCACGTCTGTCTGTCTGTTCACGATACATTCTGAAACTACTGAACGGATTTTCATGCGGTTTTCACCAGTAGATAAAGTGGTTCGTGAGGAAGGTTTAGGTACATAATTTGTCGAGGTTTTTTTTAATTATCAGGCCGGAACAACATCCGCTATATATAAATTATTGGGGCCGCCGCCTGTCAATATGGCTAAACTTCTCGCCCTCGTACGTCACGTTAAATGACGGGATGACGTCCGCCCGGCTTCTATTTAACTAGTAGGGACCTTAAGAGTTACTATATAAGTTCGTCATAAAGCGCCAGTAACTGCAATTGAGACCTAGTTCTTGTTTACGATTAAGCTAGTTTTTAAGTTATTTTTGTCGAAATAATTAAACTTTATGGTGGAGTTCGTTATGTATGATAGTTAAATGTTTATAACACACTAATTGGAAGCTGACTGTTATAATACTGATAGATGATATGACTAATAAATTAACTTTTGACCTTTGCACGATTATTCCAAGAAATATATATTTTTTTATTAAACATATTAATTTAATCGTCTCGAATTGTTAGGAGTTATGGTAAAGTTCCAGGAAAATATATATATATGTATAATAATTTTGTACTTGATTTTTTATTGTGCTACGGAGAATAATATTCTGCAAGGATCCAGTCACGAATGTTATTGACAGCCCAGACTTCAACGGATGTTTTTGTATACCATGCCTAAGAGCTCGTAATAATAACTTTGGTTACCGAGAGTGTGAACTTGTTTTTGGCACCAAATGTCGGTTCGATAGTTTGTATCTAAAATATCCAGTAAATATTTTTTACCAAAATCTATTGAAATCGAATAAATCAATTTAGTCCATTGAAATGTTACAATTTAAGGACCTAATAATACCTAATAAAGACCTAAAATGCAAGGTGATGATGATTCAATGGTAAATTCGGACACCGCGTCGAACTAGTTTCAAAATCGTAGTCGGTTCGAATCTTTTTTGAAAGAACATGTCGTGATGAAAACATGGCACGGTGATATGATTTAAAGTCGGTAAAGCCATGCTGAAGGTATTACTGGTTTCAGCATGAATAGGTCGACTCGCCCGGGGCAGTAGCACCCTCACACAGAAAACCGACATGAAGTGACAGTGCTTGCATTATTGCGTCTCGTTCGGTCAGTGGTAGCGCCGGAGATCCCCTCAACCGTCCTACCTACCCTCCTTCTCTCCAAACATAGGTTCGCAACGCACTTGCGATACCCCTGGTATTGCTAGTGCAATGGATGGCGGTGATCACTTAACATCAGGTGACCCGATTGTTTGTTAGCCTCCTATGATATAAAAAAAAGTATTTATTGTAATGTTCATTTGACTAAGTATTATCCATAAGTTAAAACTGCGTCTTGTGTTACGGCAGATACACTACTGTGTTACAATTATAGATATGTTACCACTTAAAATGAGTGTTAGTTTTATTAAAAAGCAATAAACAAGCATGAAAATTAAGTTATTGAGTTTTTTTTTCAGCAAAATACCTTACATCTATACATATCTCACCAAAGAGGACCATTTATCAAAGCAGACTTTCAAACAGAACTAGATCTGAAGAAGTTTCACATATCAGACGTTACTGAAAGGCGTATATTTGTATCTGTCATGCACACGGAATCCCTCGCCAATCTTTACTTGTCGGAAATAGGACGAAACTTCACACAGTACAACTTCGTCTTGAGCTTGAAGCACATTCTGTGCTACATCCCTGATGGAAACTGGAATGACAGCTGGCTTGAGTAAGTTCTTTGGAAATGTATTTGCTATTTGAAATAAATCATATAAAAGTGTCGAATTATGATATATAAAGTTTGCAATATGTTCAAATATGTCTTTAAATTATTTTAGGAAAGTGACAAAAGATCCGTTTACGGATTTATACCGTGTTGAGGGGTTGAAAGGTATCTACATAGCTTCTCAAGTGGACTCGAAGGCGCCCGTCGCGAACATCGGTCCGGAGCACCTGGTCTCTCTGATAACCTTCGACCATGGTGTTACGTGGTCACCTATCAAACCACTTGCAGATGAGAACGGTAGGTCGAATTCTGTATTTTTCCGTGACACATCGTGTGTATTTTTTATTATCTCGTAGGCGGGCTTCTTATTTGCATAATAAGTGTTTTCTTTTTTTTTCATCTCTCATCCAATACGACGCCTGAAACAGTTAGGTGTATGAAATAAGTTTTCTTTTTTGTACTTGGTAATGTAAATAAATAACGAACATTGTTATCAAAGTTCCACAATTGAACAGGATTTAATCTTGACTTGTTTATACTATTTTATCGTGTAAAACTAGTCTTAGACTTATGTTCAGTCTACTGATTGATTTATTATTACCTCATTTGCATATATGCTTTATTTGCGGAAATACTATTGAATACCGTTCACTTATAATCTTATATTATATGCAAACAATTAGTACGATGACACGCATTCGTTTGGGGATTAGTCACTTTGATTATAATTGGTAGATTCTTTTTATCCCAAATATCTATTTTTAATGAATATTTATTTACGTGTTAAACTTATCACTTTAATGTCTTGTATATACGGTGTAAATAACATAACATTTTAATTATTTTCACTCAGATAAACCACTAAACTGTCACATTGAGGATTCGTGCAGTCTACACTTGCACCAGAAATTTAGTCAACTCTATCCAGAGACGAGGTAATAATTTTTATTATAATAATAGATCATTTATATTTATTTATTATTCATAATCAAGTTAGATCTTGGGATTTCTACGAATTTTAGGAAGTAAGTAAAATAATAAAGGAAACAAATTGTTAATTTATATTCTACATATTTCTTCTGTATATTTTAGATAATACACGTGTTTATTGTAGGTATACATATAAATAATTACTGTATTTTGGGGTTCTCCCATTTTTATTAACTAGGTGATAATTAATTTACGTAGACGAACAGACAAAATCCAAATGTATACTATACACGGGTAGTGTTAATGATATCGAGTTTGATGCCAAAATAATTTTTATAGGTGGTATAGCCACGCTAAAGCTATTACTGGTTTTAGCATGAATGGGTCGGCTCGCCTCATAATTATTTATTATGGTTATAAACTAGGTTTGTTATGATTTTTCGCTAAGTCGACTCGTTTAAAAGTTATTCAAGGCTTGGAGTTCATCATTGTCCTGTTACATTTTTTGTATGTTATCACGAAATAATTACTCAAAAACATAAATCACATTTCTTGTTAACACAAAAGCCCGAACTTTACAAGTTTTTTTTAATTGGAACTCTTTCAATTGTCTTTACAAATATGTTACAGATTAAATGTTTAAAACGGAGTTTTTGGTGAGAATCTTAGAATGTCATGTAGTGGTCTTTATATTTTATCCATAATCTTGTCTTATTTGGCTCTATATTGTGTAATGTTGGTGGTGTTTTACGTAATATAGTTTGGTTATTGTGCACAAGTGAAGCGGATCGGAAATAATACCACGGAGCATGGATTCTGACATGCCACATAAACTCCCAGGACAGTTCTAACAAGATGGCCGCCATCTTGTTAGTTCATTGAAATTATATCAAGAAACTTGTAATATCGATACTCACTTGACAATGGCAGTAATAGTCTACTAGAAGACTTGTTGCCAAAAATAAAATAGAAGAAGAACGTTTAAGACATTAAACTGCGATATAATATTTTTTGATATCTCGTTTGTACAAAGTTCAAACCGACATATATTATCATTTGAAGTATAATTTTATTATCACTTGAATACATTATCTTCGCATATTGTGCGTCTAATGTTAAAAAGGTGAATATTAAATATCACTGATATTGTTGTACCAGTTGTAACGATTTGTCATTTAATTGTAGCTTAAAAATGTGATGAGTATCACCATTAATATAGCCACATAAAGTATGGGTTCTTACTGAGCCATCTTTGGGATAGCACGGTAAAAAGAAGTCTAATCTACTTGGTACTGTATTTATGTAAGATTCATATAAAATTTCTATGCCTGATTAGTAGGAACATATTTAAACTATGCGACTGGGGTTTATAATGAAACTATAAGTGCGTTATGAATTGAAAGTTTGGCAAATATTCTAGTTGAGGTATTGTCATAGTTTACTCGAGATATGAAGATATATTAACGTTATATTATATAATGTTATTCTGTTCTTACAATGTTAGAATACACAGAAAATAAATCAAAATACCAAACTATATAGAGATATAATCAAACGTATAAATAAATTTGGAACGAATTTCTTTAAAATTACAAATCTGCGACATATCGCCGTCGTCGGGTCATGTCTCCTTTTCACTTTATTGTTTTGTTATAAAAGATATCTTTATATATACATATAATAAGAATATAAATCTAATATGTCTGTACTTTTTCGATATTCGTGAAAAAAAAATGTTGCAGGTGTCTAGAAATAAGTAATAGAATACATTTCAATCATTTTTAGAAATGTCTGTCTATCTATCTGTCTGTCTGTTTGTATGAACACGCATTACTGCTAAAGTACAGGATTCACATCAGAACGTCATAGAAGAAAATAATAAAACGTGTCCTCGGGAGTAACATAGTCTTTATTTCATTAAAATTGGTCCACTGTATCAAAAGTTATTGTAATTTTAATGGATAAGTAAATGAACTAAATACGTTCAGATGACTCTATTAGTCATTATTTTGTATATCAGGTTCCACGTGAACGAAGTCGCCAGCTAGTTTATATATAAAATCATAAAATATAAGCTTTTCCTTGATAACAACAAATCGATATATTTAGCACTAACTTCTGCCTGCGACTACGTCTGCGTGGAATAGTTACTTTGGTTACTAACGCTAATACACAGCGGAATCTCTCAAAAGGAAAAAAAAGATTTTCAAACATTATTAATTGGTGCTTCGTTCCTATTGGTCTTAGCGTGATGATATGTATAGCCTATGCCTTCCTCGATAAATGAGTTATCTAATTAACACTGCAATAATTTTTAAATAGGACCAATAGTTCCGGAGATTAGTGCGTTCAACCAAACAAACAAACCCACCAGGTTTTTAATAATAACTTAGTACTAATACTAAACTTTTGGTAAAATGGACCGAACTAATAACTTTTGATAATGTGGACCGATTTGATTGAAATAAAGGCTAAGTTACTCTCGAGAATATGCTTTATGATTTTCTTACAAGTATCCACTTTTTAATTTTTTGTTTTTAACTTTTTTTATGTTTGTTACCTCATAACTTTGGACTGAGTGAACCGATTTTGATTATTTTTTTTTATTTGAAAGCTGGTACTTCCCGTGTGGTCCCATTGGTCGACTTCCAATACATCTCTAGGTAGCACACATATTCATATGTTTTATTTAATTTGGTTAATTTGATAAACTATTTATTTTCCGTTTTTTAGTGCTTTGTGGTTTTTTGATTGATATTGAAGTCGGTTAATACTTTTTTTTTGAAAATTTACCTTATCTTGTAATACTTGTACTGTACTTGTACTTGTACTTGTACTTGTACTTGTACTGTAATTTGTTTAACTTTCGATGCGGTGAGGTCATTTTGCTTTATAAGTACGAAGCTTATATGAAGATGTTCAAGTAGAAACCGTTACGATACATTAATACTTGCTTTTATTTTAGGTCAGCAATTATAATGAGCTCTAAATCCGCCCCTGGTATTATAATGGCGACAGGAGTAATGGGCAAATCTCTAAAGGGTACACCAGCAGTTTACATGAGCAGAGACGGCGGTTTAACTTGGATGAGACTCTTTAAAGATTCTTATTTGTTCAACTATGGTGACCACGGCAGCACTTTAGTAGTGGTCAAACATTTTAAATCGCTTGAAGAAACTAGGAGAATCGTTTACTCTACGAGTGAAGGCATCAAATGGCGTTCATATCAGTGAGTCATGCTTACATTGGTATCAATTAATTGAGTAACAATTTGTTTTTTTTTTACATTTTTGTTTATATTTGTAGGTTCAACGACAATGACATGCGTATCTATGATCTAATAACCGAGCCCGGTGAGAATACTACAACGTTCACAATGTTTGGTTCAGCGACAGATCAGCATCAATGGGACATTATAACTATTGACTTGAAAAACACTTTTGCTCGCAATTGTACTCAAGATGACTACAAATTTTGGTCTCCGTCTTCACCCGTTATCTCCGTCTCATGTGTATTAGGATCACGAGACGTATTCCAAAGACGTCTAGCTAACACCGATTGTTACAACGGCATCGATTATCAAAGACAGATCAAGAAAGAAGCATGTGAGTGTACACGTAGAGACTACGAATGCGACTTCGGGTTCAAGCTATCGGAAGAAGAGTGTGTACAGGATAAGTCAACCAAATATGATCCTTATGCCGTTCCGACAGACTGTCGTTCGGGTCAGTACTATACGCAAACAAAAGGGTATCGGAAAATCGATGGAAATATGTGTACTCTATCTGGTTACTCAAGTCATGAGCCTGAAATGATCCCATGCCCCATTGCGGAACTGACAGAGTTTATGCTCGTTGCGATGAAAGATAAGATAGTTCAGATAGATCTCTCAACCAACATCACGACATATCCTATAGAGAACCAAAGGAATGTAGTTACAATGGATTTCGATGTAAAAAACAACTGTATTTACTGGGCTGATTTAGAATTAGGTAGAATTAGCAGGCAATGTTTTATCAATGGTTCTCATGTAGAAATTGTTGTTGATACAAATTTGGACAGTATTGAAGGTATGGCTCTCGATTGGATATCCAACGTATTGTTCTTTGTTGATGGTCAGAGGAAGAAGATTGAAGCTGTAAAGACGGATTTGATAAGCGAACGTAGAATGAGAGTCACAATTTTAGACAACAAAGTTCTATCGAAGCCTCGGGGTATAGCGGTGCATCCGAAAGCGGGCTACTTGTTTTGGACGGATTGGGACGTGACCAACCCATCGGTTTCTAGATCCAATCTTGACGGGACGGATATAAAGAAACTTTTTGGTTTACCAATAGTGCGTTGTCCTAATGGAATAACTGTGGATCAGATGTCTGAGAGAATATACTGGGTAGATGCAAATGAGGACTACATCGCGAGGTCCGATCTAAATGGGCATCATCTTAAAAGGATGCTTTGGCATGATAATAAGGTGTCCCATCCATTTGCTGTAGCCGTTCTAAAGGATAAAATGTACTGGGACGATTGGAAGGTTAAGTCGATATTTATGGCTGACAAAGATACTGGGATGAACGTCATTACTATCAATGATTCGTTATCTAATTTGTTGGATTTGAAGGTGTTTGCCCATTCGGTACAATATGGAAGTAACTCGTGTTCGTATAAAAGTACGAATTGTGATGGAATATGCTTGGGCATGCCTGGGAATAATAGCTTTAGTTGCCTCTGTCCTGATGGACTTCAGAATGTGAACGGATCGTGTCTTTGTCCGAACGGCATGAAGCCTTTAGCAAATATGACATGTTCTAACGCAACCGGATTAATATGTGATTCTGTAAGTTATCTTTTCGTTACTTGTGTAGTGTGTAATTTTAATAATGTTATTATATAGTTAACATCAACTACAAAATTTTCTGTTGATTGATTCAAACTGTCTGCATTTATTAATTCCGTAATTACTTCAAATAGTGGGTGCCCAGTGGTCGACATTCGACCATAGTTCATTGATTTTTTAAAAGGGGTAAATATTATAATAATAGTTGTATGTTCTAATGTCATTATTGAATGTAGAATGAAAAAGGGTAATTGGAACGTAAGAGTAAAATAATACATACAGTCGAGCATAGAAACCTCCTTCACAACCTATTTTGAAGTCCTTTATTGACGGATGTCAAAATGTCTCTTTTATTTACATGTGTGTATATGTTGTGTAAAATTGAAGCAGTGAGTAATGCATATTTTAATTAAATTAATGTACTTCTAATGCAATTTATATAAAATAAATAGCTTTCTGCACTTCTCCTCGATATAAACTTTAACTATGCCAAATTTCACGTTCATCCGTTCGCGCAATTCCGTTAAAATTTTATGCTTCACGTGTTAATAAATAACTTCAATCTATTGTTCGGTTATTTGTTGACAATTTGAATGCATTGCGTGCGACTTCAAAACTTATGAACTATTTGACACTAAACGGCGTTGAAAATTAATTGAAATGTACTGTTGCAAATGTACATCAAAATATTACAGAGCAAAATTATTTGTCTTCGAAAAAGAAATAAAATAATTTACAGTTTATACTAGCGAGCCAGGAGGACATTGTACTGCCTTGATAATAAAAAAATATCCTAAAAGTCAACCGCAGCGCCACCTACCGGGTCCAATTGTGAATCTTAACTATTCTGGGATCCACTGGAACATGCACACAAAATTTCATCAAAATCGGTCTACCCGTTTAGGAGGAGTTCAGTGACATACACACGCACAAAAGAAATTTGTAATAAATATAAAGATTTTGTGATGACAAGACAAGAATAATTTTTCTTAAGAGTTTACAATAAAATAAAATACCTTATGACAGACTACATAAATATTATTTATATGGAAACCAACAGCAAATCGCTGACTCCAATTTGATTGCTACTGCTGCTTTCCAATTTTGATTTCAATTTGACGACGAATTTGACAGAACTTTTATGTTAATTTGTTACTAAATTGTTACATGACTTTGTTATTGCCACGGGTGTTAGAATTACCACAGTTAAGTGAAATGGCGATAGTTTGTTGTTTAAATTCCAACAGTATTTAGTATCTTTTAACTTTAGGTACGTTTTCGATGTCTTTAGGAGCATTTCGCATGCAAGGATAAAAGTGCTTGCATACCGGACACGATGCGTTGCAACGGTAACAATGACTGTGCCGACCACTCAGATGAGATGGGATGTCTATGCTCGTCTTTTATGATATCCTGTGACACTGTCGGCTGCTATTTACCTCAGTGGAGATGCGATGGCGACTACGACTGTTTTGACAGGAGTGACGAGAAAGGTTAGTAAAACTATATATAAATCCTATATTATACACAATTTTGTTTGTCTCTCTGCTTTTTTATCTTAGTATTATTAATACTAAGCTTCTCAATTTACTTTGTTTAGATCTTAGTTTAATTATAATCTGTTTTATTTAAAAAAATGACCTACATTTAGCACAATAAATTTTTACTTAACATAAATTTGACATAAATATCTATGTTAAAAATGTTTGATTGTTGTAATTTATTACACTGAATCGTTATGGTAGCTTCACTAATTATGCATTTCACAAGAGCCATGCGATAGCAAAAATTCTTCTTAAATTATCATCATCTTTTTACCCTTATCCTACCTAAGTAGGATCTGTACGACAGATTTTCCTTCTCCAATATCTCTTGTGAGATAACTGACACATACAAGAACAACAACCCTGTCAGACACAAACCATCTCTATCTTTTTCAGTTTTACCCTTTTTTTTTTTACTAAAACCCCACGGTGTACCGACAGACCGTTTTGTGGGGGCGGCAAGGGATCGAACAAGCTAATTTCTCCAATATCTCTTGTGAGATAACTGACACATACAAGAACAACAACCCTGTCAGACACAAACCATCTCTATCTTTTTCAGTTTTACCCTTTTTTTTTTTACTAAAACCCCACGGTGTACCGACAGACCGTTTTGTGGGGGCGGCAAGGGATCGAACAAGCTAATCAACCTTGTAGAGCCGCCCCCACGGTCCGCCCGGCGGAAGGTGACCGCCGGGCTCCTACCTATAGAGGGACAGACCGGGTACACACCGGCTGCCCCCCCTCGTCCGCTGGACCTGTGCAATGAGGAGATGGGCCCCCCGGCCCATCCCCTCAGGTCCAGCTACGGTGGCAGGAGGAGTTGGGCGAAGCGCCTTCTCCTCCTGCCTGTCCTCCTTTGGCGGAGACGGCCACTTTCAGGGTCTGCCTCGCGGGCCCTCTCCGCCACCTCCTTCTGCGAGACGACCTCCTCGCAGAAGGAGGCCATCGCTCGCCAAGCCTGTTCGCTGCCGAGCATGGCCGAAACCACGCTCGGCAGCGATAAGTCCGTTCCCACGGCCGCCGCCAGAGTGCGGCGCTGCTCCCCCCACGCAACACATTCAGACAACGTGTGCTGCGCGGTATCTTCGTCAGCGCCGCACTCGTGGAAGGGGCCCGTCGGCTCCCTGCGTGCGATCCGGTGCAGGTACCACCCGAAACAACCGTGTCCGGTGAGTACCTGCACCAGTCGGAACGTTAGGGAGCCCCACTCCCTTGCCATCCACTCCCGCAGGACCGGGCGGACGGCGTCCACAATGAACCGCCCGAACCGCTCGTCCGCCAGGCCCTGCTGCCACCTTTCGACGGCGTCCCCCCTGAGACGCCGTCTCTCCGCCTCTACCTCCCTGGGAGCCGGAGGCTCCCCCCTTCTTTTCCTCGCCGCCGTGAACTCGTACACGGCGGCGAGAACTCCTGCCTCCAGCTCCCAGGGCAGGGAGCCGGCGAGCGTGAAGGCCGCCGCCGAGGACACCGTCCGGTACGCCCGGATTGCCCTCAGTGCCACCGTGCGCTGCGCATTGCGGAGCGCACGCACGTTGGCGGCACCGAGGGCATCAGCCCAGACTGGTGACCCGTAGGCGGCCATCGCCCGCACGACTCCCATGTAGAGTCGGCGGCACCCGGCGCCCGGCCCCCCCACGTTGGGGAGTAACCGGCCGAGTGCC
>MU159319.1:21043-170706 GCA_015888305.1 Antheraea pernyi | reverse complement strand
CCAATTCCGGCTTGGGAGGAGGAGACCTCGAACCTGTTATATCGGTGGTCCGATAAGGTTTCCTCCTCCTCAAGCACCCTCCACCCCCGGACACGGCGTGCGACGGACGGGGTGGCGAACGAGACGTCCACCACCGACGACCCGTTCCATCGCACGCACGTGGGGACGCTCCCCTGGTTGAGGAGGGACAGCCCTAACTCGGCTGCCCACTCCTCGACGGCCATGCCCCGCAGGTCCGTGACTGCCGCTCCCCAGGTCCTCGACTTAGCATTCAAGTCCCCCATGAGGACCACAGGGAGCGGTGACAGCCGTTTGACAGCTCCCTGCAGGGAGCCGAGATACGCCTCGAACTCCCTCAGGGGCTTGTTAGGGGAGAAGTAGGCCCCCACAATGGCGTACTCTCCCCAGACGGCCGTCACGAACCCGGCCCCGCTTTCCCTCGCCGCCAGGGACGAACCCCGACCCGCCACGATCGCCACGGAACCGTTCCGATCCCCAGCCCATTGCGGCTGGGAGGGTACGAAGTAATTTACCCTACCCCTATATGTGTTAAGTGCGACAATGGCATCTATTCGTCCATCGTATTATCTAAGTCCAGACATAAAATTGATTCTTATTCACTTCTTATTATTATTAAGTCTCATCCTTTATTCATTTTAGTATCCCTTTCTCGAACCTTCATACAATGTGACACGAGATTTATTCCTTAACAGTTATTACTGTTTGATATAATACCCTTATTTTTAAAGATACTCACACATATGCCATTGCGCGATTCATTTGGGGTCAACTCCTCTTGTAACATCTTTAAATTTAAAAACAATTTCAGCCACATCCAGCCATATTTTAAAATTTTACTTCAAACAGGTCTGGTCCTACGGCTTAAGTAGAAATACCTAAATATTAACTTGAAAACGGTGAAATCAGATTTTGTACCAGTCTTAACAACGTCTTAATAAAGAAAAGCTAGTAGTGTCTCTTTATGCATAGTAAGAAATTCTCAACTCTAGTAGTGCGTATTTTTGTTAATATTATGGCTGAACATATATTTCTACTATCGCTTTGTTCCTGTGAAATATGTAATTGGAGGCAAACGTAAATGTTACTCTAGGAGTTCTGCAGCCATCTACGTCCTTCAGAATGATTAAATGTGCAATTTTATTCAGATTGCGATAACACGACCTGCACTGACAACCAGTTCTACTGTGGCAACGGGCATTGTATAGATGAACTATGGGTCTGTGACAACGATACTGATTGTAGGGATGGCTCTGATGAACGAAATTGTCCGGTGAGTTTATATTGTACGTTATAGTTATAGTGTACGTTTTTATATTGTACACTTGTCGCCACTATTGTTTTTTTGCTGTAAAATGGAGGCAACCGAACAGTTGGGTCACCTGATGTTAAGTGATCACCACCGTCCATAGTCACTAGCAACACCAGAGGAGTCGCAAGTGCGTTGCCAGCCTGTGTATGGGGGAGAGGGAGGGAAAGAAGAAAAGGGAAAGGAAAGATGGAAAGGAGGTGGGCTTCCGGCGTTCTCACTGACCGAACGAAACGCAACAATGCAAGCACTGTTACTTCACGTCGGTGTTCTGTGAGAGGGTGGTACTACCCCGGGCGAGCCGACCCATTAAAAGGGCTGTTTAAGGGCTTAGAGTTGCCAGATGTTAAAGCCAGATATTGATAACGTTACCAATTCACATTAAAAGTCAGTGCTTTTATATATTTATCAGTATAATTTTTTAGGTACTTATCATTTCAATAAAATATTGTACTTCAGTGACATAACGTAATTAGCTATAACTTTACAAATATCGTTAGAAGTTAGAAGAACACAATCCAAAGCTAATAGTGTTGAAGCGCTGATGCCCGATTTCTGAGATACTCGGTTAAACTACCAATAGTTATTGACTCAACAAAGTCAAATGGCCCGTTGAGTTTTACTGACATTTATCGTATTATTGTGTGTTCAGAAATACAATTTGACAAGTTATCGAACCGATAACGCTATTGAACAGATAAACTACAATTAATGTACATCAGAAACCGGGCATCAGTCTTTTGAATAGCTCATGCGTCTTTAGTAACGGTCCCGTTTATCTTAGTTTTAATAATCTGTATCATTTATGTTATTCAGTCTGTAAATTACCATTACCATGGGGCTGATTGAGCCATATGAGTTTTGCAAATAAATTAAAAAAAATGTAAAGTGAATATAAGAGATCACTCAGATTAAAATCATGAATTCAGTTGTATGTTGTTGCATATAATATCAGATTAGATCATGAGCTTACTACTACGTTGTTAATTTTTAGGATCATGTGGTACATCCCGATGCAACGCATTGTACGGGAAATCGTTTTGTTTGTGACAACGTTACGTATCTCTGCTTACCAAACCAGTGGCGTTGCGACGGTGACAAAGACTGTCCAAACGGCTACGATGAATCAGACGAACTGTGTATTACTCCGACATGCCCTACATATATGTTTAGGTGTCCTAGCGGTAAATGCATACCGAAGACTGGGGTGAGTTATTTTTATGTTGTACTTCTATAATTTATGATAGAAGCCTGATGACCAAATCAACATTCGTCTGGTGGTATTGAAAAAAAAAACGATATGTTCGTTTCAGAAATTACCATCCTACTTTCATTCGCGTTTTATTTGCGGTACGTTATACGTTCTATATGTATGACTAGTTTAGTTTAGGTTACTCAAATCCTATGGTCGCGATGTTGCAATCAAGGGAACGTCCGAGTCGAGGTTCGGCCACTTTGGCGCCCTTGAACTTGTTGCCATTGGCCTGAGCGCCTTAAGCGCTTGTCCAAATAGACCAGTGAAGCTGAGTTTTTGGCTGCATCTTGGAATGCCATGTAGTGGTGGTCTTTATATTTTATTCATAATCTTATCTTATTTGGCTCTATATTGTGTAATCTTGGCGGTGTTTTACGTAATATAGTTTGGTTATTGTGCACAAGTAAAGCGGATCGGAAACAATACCACGAAGCATGGATACTGATTTGCCACAAAAAATCCCAGGAAAGTTCTAACAAGATGGCTACCATCTTGTTAGTTCATTGAAATTATATCAAGAAATTTGTAATATCGATACTCAGTTGACAATGGCAGTAATAGTCTACTAGAATACTGGTTACCAAAAATAAAATAGAAAAAATAGAAGAAGAAGACCAGTGAAGCTGTCAACTAATATTCGTTATTTTATTTTTCTGTTTAACAGCTATTGACGAGCTTTAGTGTTACCAACATTTGGGAAGTTTTTTTTCCTTAACACAGATCATATAAGTCTCTCTTTCTTTATTATTTAAGTTTCTATTTGTTATTATTCTTATTCTTGCATCTAAAACCTACGATATCTGTATACTTTTCGCAAATAAAAATGCTAACACATTAAGTAGATTTTACATCACAAAAGGCACACCAGTTGGTTGTTTACGTTCGCTGCGAAATTCTAGTAGATAAGCGTCATAGATTTTCTTATCGTTTAAAATTATATATTCGTTAGGTTTGCGACGGTCGGAATGACTGCAGAGACCTGGAAGTATCGGATGAACAGAACTGTACTAAATTGCTTTCTGAATATAATACAAAGAAGCCAATATCCCCTAATAATACATGTTTGGACTGGTTGTGGCAATGCGATAACGAGATATGTGTGCCTGATTGGTGGAGGTGCGACGGTATGGATGACTGTGGCGACAATTCGGACGAAGTCGACTGCGAATCGTTCCTGCCAGAGATCACCAACCCGTTCGACACTTATCATTCGAAGTGTGAAAAGAATAAGTTTACTTGTGCACCTGGTTGGTATACTTTCGAATTTAATTTTTTTGGGTTTTACCACTTAACCGCTATCTCAATTGATTTTAAATAGCGATGTGCTCTAACAAACTTAATATGCTAGATCAATAGAATCGGCTCTTAAGTGCAGCTGCTTGAATACACGTGTAAGTGCTTGACGGCATATTATTAACTTGAGGATGGTAGCTAACCAGACGAACTCAGAAAACACACCATTATACAAATATTTTTACTATCACTTCTATTAAATGAAAGTTGTACACATCCAAGACTCCAAGTACCTACTATACTTTCTTAAGTAATACAATTATTACAAATATAAATATTTTACCTTGAAAGTACTTTTTTCTTTTTTTATTGTTGCACGGCAAAATGACTGCCCTATGCCTGATGGTAAGCACAGTACAATCTAAAAACAATGGCGACCACCGAGTGACACACTGTCCATCGCGCGTCGCCGCTGTCATGCCGCCCTGCAAAAAGCTGGATATGCATAGGCTTATCCAGAAACGCGACCCGCAAAAACGAGTCACTATGACGGGCTTTTTCGCCATATTCATTGTGGTTGCGACCCAGTCAGGCTGTAAAACCCTACCACCTTACAAGATTTAGCAACTCCTGTGATTATTGTAAAGATTTAAATCCAGTTTTCTCGACGCTTTGTTCTTGTTCGCTTGTATTTTAAAGGTTTAATTAAATAGGCTAAGGATTCTGAGATTTATATTAATTTCTGTTAACAATTTAAGTATAATTCACATCATTAGTCACGAATATGTAAGCACGAACAGTGCAGTAGTTGATTTATTTATATTTTAGATATATGGTGGTAGAGCCACGCTGAAACTATTATTGGTTTCAGCATGAATGGGTCGGCTCGCCCGGGGTAGTACCACCCTCTCATAGAAAACCAACGTGAAGTAACAGTGCTTGTATTGTTGCGTTTCGTTCGGTCAGTGAGAGCGCCGGAGACCCATCTCCCCTCCCCTCTCCTCTCTCCTCTCCTTTTCCCTCCCCTAACCCTTCCCTCCGAAAGATGGCAACGCACTTACGACTCCTCTGGGGTTGTTAGTGTGCATGGATGGTGGTGATCACTTAACAGCAGGTGACCCACCTGTTCGTTTGCCACCTATGACATAAAAAAAAAAAAAAAAAATTTTTTTAAAAAAATACACTGTAGTAGAAATAATCGAGAAAAAAAAAACTTTTTGTTTTGTTCGCTCGTCGTTGGTTCGTGTGTTTGTGATATTGTCACGAGATTATAGAATTCAAATTTATGAAGAACCCATTGTGGGTTCCCAGTCCTACATATATGTCAAAAAGAAGCCCACTCAGTTGGTCTTTAACGATGAAGGATTGAGTAGAAGTAACTTATCGTCGGTCTACAAATAAGATGAGTGATACATCCGTCCGTCGCCCTGACAACTTTTTGCGTAGGTTTTTGAGGTTAAGGTACATTAATGTTGGTGCATCTCCTTTGTTTCGTCGGGGGTAAAGGAGACCCACACTCACTCCTTCCAGGGATCTAACATTTCTCAGACCTAAGAATGTACTCTTTATATGGATGGGGCTGACACCTGCTACATCGGGAAGTAATGCATAGGAAGGTAGTTCCCGCTCCCCTAGCAAAAGATATAAAAAAATAAATAAAAAACAACTTTAATATTATCTCTACAGACTATTGTATACCTTTGAAGTGGGTCTGCAACGGTTTGGAGGACTGTCCTGATGGTATGGACGAGCGCAGGTGTGCACCGAAGTCCAGTCCCGATGCTCTGTGTGCGCCGGACGAAACCCGTTGCGCTAACAAAAAGTCCTGCGTCAAAAATAATCAGCTCTGCGACGGTTTCCCTCAGTGCGCGGACGCCAGTGACGAGACACTTTGTCAGACAACTCCGGTAATTTTTAAAATAAATCTTCTTATTTTGGGTTTTGAAATTCGGATCTGCAACTTTTATTGTCTGATGAAAAGTGGTGGGGGTAATCACTGTGTCGAGTATAGTGTTGAAAACACCGGTTGTCGTCCGAGCACCGAAGTTAAGCTACGTCCGGTGCAGTCAATACTTGACGGGTGACCGTCTGGGAACACCGCGTGACGTTGGCTTTTTGTTGTTGTTTTTTTAATTAAAATGTTTCTCTGTAATACAAAAGTTTCACTTATATCGTGTCTTTACAACACCCCTGTTTTTTTTAAATTAATTTAGTAGATTATGTCCGTGACTTCGTTGACGTGGAAATTATTTTATTGTTTTATAAAAACTATACCTATATCTTATTTGATTAATTGTGAACTGTGTTTTTACTCGTCGCTTTGATGGTACTATTTAACCTATAACAAAAACGCATATATGTAATATAAATAATACTCGGAAAACAGTTCCATCGTCCTGAAAAAGTCTCGTCCGAATAAGTTCAGTAGTTTCGAATCGAGCTTGCATAAAAATAAATAATTTTGTATGTACAATTAGTATAAATAAAGTATAGTATGGTAAGTATAGTAGTAGCAATAAACTATTCATCGTTTGTATATTTAAGTCAGTTAAATTAATTTCTGAATCGAGTTGAAATCTAATTTAGTTTTAAATTGAGATTAAAAAATAAATATATCAATAACCACAGATATCCATTATTAATTCGGAGGAGGTATTCGGGTTGTATAAAGGTATAGTCCGCGTCAAACTTTTTAACCGTTCTGAAGTAGATGCGCAAAACACAAATATAGGTATCAGAGGGACGTAGTGAGGTAAAAGCGGAGCAAGCTAACCCGCGCGCGTACCTCGCCCGCTATTTCATCAACGTTGACACATGAGTCCTGTCATTATTAATTGCAGTACAGTTTCATTCAAAAGTTAGTTTTGTTGTTGTTAATTACATGTTATTGCTATTTTCGTTGTTTTTTTTTATTTTTCATATTTGTCATTATTACAAGGCCCATCCACTTCGAAAAATGATGTTTCTATTATATTATACAAATTATTTATTTATTCTGAATATATTTTATTTACAATAACGGTATTGTAACACGCATAATACCTGCACAAAGTATGCTACAAGATATATCCCATGAATAGAAACAAATACTGCATAAGGCGGATCATTCAATTAAAGTACGCGATCACCCAAAATAACCAGGTGATTAAATATTATTTGGATATAATTATAACTAACAAATACATAATGTGGTGAACTGTTAATTTTCTAGCTTTGTCTATTATTCACATATTATTGTCCATTTGTAGTTTTTACTGTTGTTTTATTTTCCCAGTAATGATTAAATTTTTATTATCTGATTATTTTTATCTCTAATATTTTGCAAATATTCTGTATGTATGTAAAATAAAGAGGTTTCCGTAAATTAGTTGTCAAAGCGTTCACAAGATGACACAATCGAAGTCGTATCTTTATACTACAAAATCTTTTGAAAGTTGTAACGTGGTCGTTGTACTGCCACAATCTTATTACTTAATGTAATAGGCAAATATCTCCTAGAATCAGAATTGATTAAAAACGTACGTACTGTACGTATAATATAGTAACAAAGATGAACAAATGTCAATGTTAAATTCTTATGATAATATTTTGAATTTGTTTTGTATTAACTTCGTGACTGTACTATGCGCAAAGTCGAATTAAAAGCTACATTCAGAGCGGCCATAACATTTGACGCGGACTATAACCTTAATATTGAACGTTCTAGGTTAACAAGCCAGAGGACTGTCCGTTTGACTACATACAGTGTGATAAGGGACGGTGCTTAACAAAGGCTGCATTATGTGACGGAATAGAAGATTGCTCCGACGGTTCCGACGAACTCAACTGTTCAAGCACCCCTGATAATCAAATGTATCAGGTAACGTTTTTTCATCGATCCATGTGCATATTTTTTATTCAATTTTTTTTTCTTTTTGGTTATTTCGTTTGAAGACAATTTTGTTTTATTAATTTCACAATGTATAGACGTATTGTATGAATAAACTATTTTTTAATTGTATTTTTCCCATATACTGTTAACATCAGGTTTTGATACATGGGCGCCATTATTAGGTAAATTACTGTTAAATTCGAGTTATCCTTTTTTTTATCGCATCTTTTTCCAGTTGTAAGATCAAATAAGTGGACACTCCTTAACTTAATTTATAGCCTTATTTTTTATCGATGCCTTTCAACAAAACATATTTTTATGTAATTCACTGAATATATTATGATTTCTTTAATCAAATATTTACCGTTGAAAAAAACCGATATAATTTATAACAATAGTTAAACTTGACATGTGGTCATTGAAATTATTTATTCTTGAATATTTACATTTTTAATAGTTTTTAAGCATCGGTGTGGATCAGTCGTCTAAAAACTCAACCAGTTTCCTGATATTCTATTGTATGGTGCAGCAGAGAATGGTCGACTATACCTTTTTACCTTCCATTTCTAAAGTTAGCGACGGAATATGGACAAATATGTCTTGGATTAATGACAGTACATACAGGTGAGTGCTGTGTTTTAAAAAATGTCCTATAAAGAAAGTGTAGTTCAAATATTTCTTGAACATTAATTTTGTATGTATAAAATGTATTAAACTCCGTATTTTGTTTAATTATATCTGAAACGTTTGATTTAGTAAAAATATATACGACCCATTCAAAATACATAAGAACAGTCTTAATATCAGTTCAGTATTTTATATTAAAAGATGTAGAAGACTAGTGGTTTGACCAGTGGAATATAATTCCGATATCCGCTGGGTCGAACCCCGGCATGTACTAACGAATTTTTCCGAATTAGCGTACATTTATAATAATAATAATAAGCCTTATTTATTTCCATGATATTTAAAAAGTTTTTAAAATTTTAACAATATATAAAAAAGAACATGAAAAACTATGCTAAATAAGTAGGTATTTCAGATCGATATATATGTCATGCTCCCTTTCGGGTATAGGCCTCCTCCATTTGCCTCCATTTTCCCTGCCGTTAGTTGTTTTTATCCAGTCTCTTCCTGCCAATTGAAGTATATCATCTATCCATCGAGCTATTGGTTTGCCCCTTCGCCTTTTGCCTTCCGGACCTGTCCATTTTGTTACTCGTTTTGGCCACCTTTCTTCAGAGGAACGGGCCATCGCATATCCTGCCCATTTCCACTTCAAACGCTGTGTTGTATTGCATCTATCACTTTGGTTTTGTCTGATTTTTTGACTATTAACTTTGTCGATGGTCTTGATGCCAAGGATGCTCCTCTCCATAGCTCGTTACCAGGTACGTATTTTTGACAAGGTGTTTTTGTTAAAGATCCAAGTTTGGGCACCGTACGATAAACAGGGCAATATACTCGAATCCATGACTTTTTTCTTTAGCTTAATTGAAAGATTTGATTTTAATATTTCTTTGCAGTTCCAGTATTTTCCAGGTCATGTTGATTCTCCTTCTATTTCATCTAGGTGTCTTGTGTTTTTAAATTATATTTGTTTTCCGAGGTAGATATAGCTCTCTACGTATTCTATAGGAGTTTCATTTATTAGTATTGGATTCGTCGTGCCGGTGGTTACCTTTGTGTTTGAGGTATTTACTTGTAGGCCTATATTTTCGCTAATAGCACTTTATTGTGTCAGCATTTCTTCTAGTTGTTTTTATATATTAGCAAAGAGGAATATATCGTCGGCAAATCGTAGGTTACTGAGGTTTTCTTCCTTCTATGGTTAATCGATTTTTACTCCAGTCTAGGTAGGTAGGTCTTTCAATATATTTTGTAAGACAGCTATGAACGTTTTTGGCGATAGCGGGTCTCCTTGCTTATATTTACTAATTTAAATTGGTAACAATATCGACTAACGGTGAAGGAAAACATCGTGAGGAAACTTGAACCTGAGAAATGTTCTTGTACTTTGTAGTACTATTGTATGTAGGAAAACTTAAACTGTGAAATTCTCACAGGTTGATATCGGCAATACGTCGTGGGCTGGCGTGGTGATTATGCCCATACCTTCCTTAGGGAAGAGGCCTATGGTCCTGCAGTGGGTTTCTTAGAAGCTGGTGACGATGATGAATTTATAGTAATATGAAATGACATCAAATTAAATAATAACATATACTTACACCTTTATTACAGATTTATTGACTTGGAGCCTTATACCGACTATAACGTAACATTGTATATCAGAGAAAGGGAGTCAAATAAAATTTACGCTTCAAACAAATATTTCAATACCCGGACAAGAGAAGGAGGTAAATCTTTTTCATTCTATACAAATTTATTTAGATTATATTTATTTATATCTCTGAAATTCATTTTGCAGTCAGTTTGGTCTCTCATAGATTTTATTTAAATCCTTTTTTTTTTTTTACGTGGGGAAATCCTTTATGGATACGCCACCCTCCCGGGGGAGAGGGTGGGTTATGTCCGAGTCCCACGGACTAAAACCCCACGGTGTACCGACAGACCGTTTTGTGGGGGCGGCAAGGGATCCTTCAGGCTAATCAACCTTGTAGAGCCGCCCCCACGGTCCGCCCGGCGGAAGGTGACCGCCGGGCTCCTACCTATAGAGGGACAGACCGGGTACACACCGGCTGCCCCCCCTCGTCCGCCGGACCTGTGCAATGAGGAGATGGGCCCCCCGGCCCATCCCCTCAGGTCCGGCTACGGTGGCAGGAGGAGTTGGGCGAAGCGCCTTCTCCTCCTGCCTGTCCTCCTTTGGCGGAGACGGCCACTTTGAGGGTCTGCCTCGCGGGCCCTCTCCGCCTCCTCCTTCTGCGAGATGACCTCCTCGCAGAAGGAGGCCATCGCTCGCCAAGCCTGTTCGCTGCCGAGCATGGCCGAAACCACGCTCGGCAGCGATAAGTCCGTTCCCACGGCCGCCGCCAGGATGCGGCGCTGCTCCCCCCACGCAGCACACTCAGACAGCGTGTGCTGCGCGGTATCTTCCTCAGCGCCGCACTCGTGGCAGGCGGCCGTCGGCTCCCTGCGTGCGATCCGGTGCAGGTACCACCCGAAACAACCGTGTCCGGTGAGTACCTGCACCAGTCGGAACGTCAGGGAGCCCCACTCCCTGGCAGTCCACTCCCGCAGGACCGGGCGGACGGCGTCCACTGTGAACCGCCCGAATCGCTCGTCCGCCAGGTCCTGCTGCCACCTTTCGACGGCGTCCCCCCTGAGACGCCGTCTCTCCGCCTCTACCTCCCTGGGAGCCGGAGGCTCCCCCCTTCGTTTCCTCGCCGCCGTGAACTCGTACACGGCGGCGAGAACTCCTGCCTCCAGCTCCCAGGGCAGGGAGCCGGCGAGCGTGAAGGCCGCCGCCGGGGACACCGTCCGATACGCCCGGATCGCCCTCAGTGCCACCGTGCGCTGCGCATTGCGGAGCGCACGCACATTGGCGGCACCGAGGGCATTGGCCCAGACTGGTGCCCCGTAGGCGGCCATCGCCCGCACGACTCCCATATAGAGTCTGCGGCACCCGGCACCCGGCCCCCCTACGTTGGGAAGTAACCGGCCGAGTGCAAACTACATACGCCGATCTTATTAAATGGATAAATATTTCAGTGCCGTCACCTCCTCGTGAGCTCACAATTAGACAAGTAACAGACAGCCGGATTCAAGTTTTATGGGTTCAACCAGAAGATCCTAGAGGAGTCATACAATATTATGAACTGTACCACAGTCCACCCACACCGCCTATCATGAAAATTATACCTGCGAATAATACCAATGACCAATCCGTCTCAATTGAAGGAGTCTTCATTCCAAGCACTAATTATTCATTCTGGGTAAGTTGCCATATCACTGATGAAACTCAACACTTTTTACGACCTCAGCGACTTGGTTTAAACGAGTAACACATCACAAATACTTCATCGTATCACTGCTAGATTTCTGAGAAGGGAACTCGTCTATATATTGTGGTAACTGGAAGGTTTTAGGAAAGAAAATAAAAATAAATTATCTACATGTCAGTTAAGTAAAGATGGTACAGTACTCAAACTAAAGCATTTTTAGTGAAAAGTGCAAAAATCGCAAAATTTATAAATTATAAAACAACATACGTTTTGCCATATCGATTGACTGTTTATTACGTTTTTTTTCTTTTTATGTCATATCTGGCAAACAAAACAGATAGGTCATCTGATGATAAGTGATCACCACCGTCCATAGACACTAACAACATCTGGGAAGTCGAAAGTTCGTTGCCAGTCTGTGTTTGGGGGATAGGGAGGGAGATTGTACTAAACAATATCAGTCTTTATACTTTTGTTAACTGATCTACTCATAGAACGTGCAAAAAAATCCGGAATTGAACACTTACATTACAAATATTTAACCAATTAAGACTTGAAAATTCAACTTTCTTGTTTTAAAGTTCAGTTTGTTTCATTTATTTGTCAATTGGTTTTTGCATTACATTAATTACTAGCTTCTGCCCGCGACTTCGTTTGAGTGGAATAGTTACTTTGGGCTAACGCTAACTTAAACCGCAATTTCGTTTACGTAGAAGATGAAAATATTTGTAAGTAATACGTAAAATTGGTGATCCACTCCTATTGGTCTTAGCGTGATGATATATAGCCTTCCTCGATAAATGAGCTATCTAACACTGAAATAATTTTTCAAATCGGTCCAATAGTCTCTGAGATTAGCGCGTTCAAGCAAACTCTTCAGCTTTATAATATTAGTATAGATTATGTGTGTATGTTACTATGGATTGAACTCGTGAATATATTTTCACTAGTCTTAGTATTTGCTTCTTATTCATTCCGGAAATTTTAGTGTATATTTATGATACTCTGAGAAAGAGAATATCGCTGAAATAAGTAGTACAGTACCTACCCGACATTTGATTAGACATGTTGAGAAAAAGAGTGAGCTTGCTACGGCTTCCAAAGCGTTGTCTCTATCGCAAAACGGAATGCCTGTGATATACAAATATAACGCCGAAACCGTACTTGCCGCGTAACGCGGCGTGGTAATTGAGAATCCGTTCGTGTATGTATCTGTACGTTGTATGTTTCAGATGAAGGCGGTGAACAACGCGTACACATCGAACTCGACGGAGGTAATGTACCTGACGTTTGACGACCTCACGGACGTGAGTACGTCGCGACCGAACGCCTCCACTGTCTCTTCGGAGCGGATCAGGGTACAAGGAGGCGACGAGTACTCGCTTAACCAGAGTATAACCGCCGAGACTACGCAGCACTCGGTTGATTATACTAAAACTAATAATATTACAAGTAAGTATAGCTTTCTTATACACCGATTTCACGCGGTGATGGGTATGTCGGCGTGAATAGTATTTATACAAGAAAACATCGTGACAAAAAAAAGATTACAGGATTGTGTGTGTTTTCACACAAGTTTCAAATCTCAATTTTGAGCGTTCCCATTAACTGTTATTATTATTTTATCATTTTCGAAACCCAAATTTTCTCACAGTCTGTTGTACACTTTACCTACTATAATAAAGATCACCATATATAGCTGTAATGGCAAACCATTTTATTGTCTTTAAAATAATTTAAATTATTATTTTTTATACAACAAAGAGCGAGTCATGTATGTTAAACCAAATGGAGATGCAATCATTTATAATCATCAAATTTCATTTCCCAATGCTGGACATTAGGTGACTGATTTATTTTTTATTTTTTTCTGACTATGCTATTGACCTAGCAAGGTATTAACAGCTTCACCGGACTACGATATGGCCGCTTCAATAGCTTGGACACCACGCACGATTTTCATTGCGAGATTACTATCGTAAAATAGTTCACTTTTATGAGATAGATTAATTAGCAAACACAAGATAATCTAAAACTTTTAACAGCACCGAAACTTTGTCTTTGATGGCTATTGTAACTACTAATAATAAACATTGTTCAATATTCTACGAAAACAATCTTCTTCTTCTTACCCTTATCCCACATAAGTAGGGTCGATACAACATGTTTGTCATGTTGTGGTATATGATTTGGCTTAATTTTTACGATCGGCCGCCTGCCTGACATCAACCCTCCTTGGGATGATTTTGTTGTACCACTGTATTTATGATTATTATTATATAGTTACGAAGTCTGATGGGCTCTTTTAGACTTACAATTTTTCGTTCCGGTTAAAAACGAAGTTCTTCAAGATTATGGTTTGCTTGCTATATTGCCATTTTGATGTAACAGAAAACTGGACTACTTTAGAATTCTACGATTAATATTAATATTAGTGATTCTAATTCTATTCTTTATTTTCTACGAAAACAGTCTATCCTTATATAATTAAATTTTTTCCACGAAAGTAGCAGAATTTGACATTACACAATCGTTTGTTTTGTCAAAATATCCCGAAGTATTTCAACTAGAGTCTTATGAACAATGTCTAGATTAAAGTCTATTAGTAGTGGCCATTGTAATGTCTTTTATGAAATGATGTTTACTATCTATATGCTTTGAATGTTTTGTATTTTTACAGTTAAATATCATTCTTACTGCTATCTGATTGTGTACATAGAGCACAACACTTCACATATCATTAAAATCTGCTGATAATCCTTTAATTAATAATAATTTACTAATACATCTTGCAGCAGCAATGTACTCGCTTTCGGTACTGGATAACGCAATAGTTTTCTGTTTCCTTGAAAACCATGAAATAAGATTTCCTTGCTGGTATATCAGTGCCACAATGACTCTTTTTGTTGTGGTTTTATCATCGTATAAAGTATAAACTATGTATATATTACATATAACTATTTTGTTTCCTTTTCCCAATGATTTTATGTTAACTCCTCGTTCATTGTGTCCTTGAGATATTGTAATATTATTTAAGCGACTGTTCATAAAATTTTTGTGCGCCTGTCAAGACATCCACTGAGAAATGAAGTTGCAAAAGTAAATATCCGGTTTGCCGAGTGTAGCAAAATAAGTTAAACATATGATTAATTACCTATATACTACATTACTAATTATGTAATTTGTTTCAGATACTTGAAAACCGTTCTCCATGAGTGATTTCAAGTCTATACAATCTTGTACCTAGGCATATCTGAGTAATTACTTTTTTAATAAATTGTTTTTGTGATAATTTCTATGTAGTTTGATTACTGTTAATTTAAATTTCTAACCCATATCTTTGGCTGCTATTTTTATAATAAGCTTATTTTTTTATTTAATTACTATTTCCCATAAAACAACATATCATGCACGAATAATATTAACCAAACATCTTTTCTTGTATATAAACACTAGGGTGGTTCATTTCCGCAATTTTTTTTTTTTCGATGCTCATGCAAAATATTAATCTACATATAGAAAAAAAAAATCTCACCAAGTTTGAGCTCTTGATATTAATTTTAAGTACTTACCATTTAAATTTAAAGTTTTATCATTCAAAATGCATGTAAAAAATCTTTTTTTTTTTCAAATTTTTAATGCTTACCCGGCTTTTACAATATTGCAAATCGGTTTGATGGAACTTATGGAGAATTTCACGCTTTTTAAAACAGTCTTAGTGTTTTTTTGTGTAACTCGCACTGGTTCACCAGTAGGAGTCGTCAAAGTACAGTTTTTGAAAACAATATATTTTCTCTTAATTTTTCGAGCAAACCGCCAAAAGTAGGAAGAAAAAAGAATTGGCTTAAAAAAAAGAGTTATCCGACCAATGTTTAATGAATTTACAGCCATTTTTATACCAGAAAATGTAAGAAAATACTACTACAATTACACTACAAAAAGAATCATTAAAATCGGTTCACAATTGACTAAAATATCGATTAACATACATAAAAAAATACATACAACCGAACATAGTAACCTCCTCCTTTATCGAAGTCGGTTAAAAAAAATGTCCTTTGTCAGCTTATCTGTTCGCGATAAAGTCAATAACTACCATTGTCATGCTGTTTTCACCAGTAGATAGAATGATAATTTATGGGGAAGGTTTAGGTATAATTTGTCAAGGTTTTCATTTTATTATCCGTCTCCGTCCGTATAACGTCTTCCGAGCCCGCTAGTTATCTGCCCGTAAAAGCCCCGTGAAAGTCGGTCCAATCAATTAGGAGATAGTAGGATATTGCGGACGAAGTCTTGAAAAACAAAATAAAATAGTCTAAGTTACTTCTTATAAGGTGAGTTATCTTCCAGTGAAAGTCCCGTGAAAATCAGTTCAAGCATTACGGATATTGCACTGCGGCCGAAGGCGAATAAAAAACCTAAATTGCTTTTTATGATTTCTGTTATCTACCAGTGAATACCCCGTGAAAATCGGCCCAAAGTATTGCGGATCGTTTTGGAGATTACCCAGAACAAACAAACAAACAGGCAAAAAATAATAATATAAAAATATAGACAAAGTATAAAAAAAGTATTTTTTGGTCATTTGTAGCTATATCCATTCATCAAAAAGTTGTTATTTTAATTGTACATACACAAACTTTATTTGTATAATACGTAATAGAGAACAAATAAAACATTGGAAATGAAAGTAGTATAAACATTTTGAATAGGAAAACAAAATAAACTTTGAAAATGTTAGCTTTGATACTTACCACATAACTTCAGAATTGGCAGTATGGATTAATTCCTTCGCCTGTCCTATTGGACGAATATTATTACTACTACCGACCACGTTACCATGGCAACGTATATAATAATAACGTAATCTCTCAAAAGCAAAAAAGTGCCCGATTTTGAAACATTCTTCATTGGTGCTCTGTTTCTATTGGTCTTAGCGTGATTATATGTAGCCTAAAGCCTTCCTCGATAAATGAGCTATCTAAAACCGACAGATTTTCTGAAATCGGACTGGTAGTTCCTGAGATCATAGCTTTCAACCAAACAAACTCTTCAGCTTTATATATTAAGTATAGATAACTCGATTCATATGTGTTTCGTGCTATTTGCATGTAACAGAAATAAATATTGTAGAAAATATATAAAACAGTCGTGTTATTTACACCATTTATAACTCAAGAACAGCTGGATTTTTTTTTATGATAATTGTATTCGCGCAGAATAGTATAATAAGTATTACAATATGATATTCATTAATAAAAAAATAATATCATTAGAAAAACGTCAGTCAAAACATTAGTATAGTTCCATGCGCAATTCCTTACGCGCTAGATTTTGCTAATATAATTCCATAAGGCGCTCAACTTAATAGGAGAAAAATTGCGTTTTTATTTTTTTTACTTTATTTTTGGCAACCAATCTTTTAGATTGTTGCTACCATTGTCGAGTAGATAATATTATTACAAGTTAGTGTCATGCTATCATTTTAATGTCAATTTTAATGTTCCAACAAGATGGTGGCTCCCATGTTACAACTTTCCAGGGAATTTTTGCGGCATCTCAGAATTCATGCTGCGTGGTATTATTTTCCATTCACTTCACTTACGCACAATAAACAAACTATATTACATAAAACACCACCAATTTTACAGAATAACAATCAAGTAACACAAGATTGTGAATAAAATATAAAATCCGAAAAATCTCGCCAAAAACTCAATGTAATATGTTATTCACTTGACCGACGAACGTTGTTCTGTACACACGGTAATAATATTCGAAAATGTAATTCAGCCCCAGTGTATAATAAAAATATACAGACATTAATTTGTTACAATTAATCTTTCCCGACTGATTTCGGCATGGTGATTGCATTTACACTCCTTTTCATTTGTTATAAATGGTATAACAAAACGCAACTGAGATCTCACGGAATGTTGTCTATGGTTTGTTTTAAAAAAACCCTAAAACGGTGAAATTGAAGTTGACCGGTCCATGTGTTTGTTTTGTGCGAGTGTCACGAGTTTCTACGAGTATTATTATAATAAATCTTTTTGTTACGATATTATCATTAAATATCTAGCTTTGCTCTTGATGAAAGATATGTGTTCCTCATGTACGGTTATCGATTAGTTAAGTTAGGAATGCCAGCGCCAAATCGTAGAATTAATTATGCATTTAATAGTGAATATGGTCAACATGAATTAGACTTAGTAGTTCAAACGAATAAACCCCTGTTGAACCCCTAACATGAGAAAGCCTATGATACGTTAAAGAAGGCAATTGATGATGGAAAAGGTGGTTTATTTTTCTCGGATGCCTCTGGCGGAACTGCTAAGATATTCCTCATGTCAGTAAATTTAACCACTGTTTGTGCGAGATCCAATCCTATTGTGGTTGCAGTTGCTTCTTCTGGAATAACAGCCACATCCTTATAGAGATGCCGTATGGCTCATTCAGCATTAGACTTGCCATTAAATCTTCAAACGATTTAAAAACTAACATGGAATATTGCAAAACACTCCGCAATAGTCAAAGTTTTAGTAGCACCGAAAATGCTGATGCATAATCGCGCATTGGAAGCACTTAATAGAACATAAAAAGATCTACGCAATGACTCGAGATGTTTTAGAGAGGCAATGATTTTACTGTCTGGTGATTTCCGCCAAACACTGCCAGAAATTCCAAGATCAACTGTTGCCGATGAAATAAACACTTGCCTCAAATCATCAAATGTATGGCACTATGTGAAGAAACTTCAGCTGACAACAAACATGCGGGTTGCATTGCTGAATGGTACATCTGCTGAAAATTTCTGTGACCAATTACCGACTATCGGTAATGGTCGAGTACCTGACGGCGAATCGAGCTGATTGATTTAATTTCCTCAGAATATCTGTAATTTTGTCTCATCGAAAGGCGAACTCATCAACAAAGTATTCCCAAAAATCATTGTTAACAACAAATATAATGAATGGTTGAATGCGCTACACACATATTATTGACACACATGCATACACACATTATTGACTGTGTAACAAACGAACATTAAGCCAACAACTATCCAATTGAATGTTTACACTCCTTGAATGTACCTGGCTTACCACTGGGCAATTTACGACAGAGGTTGGCTCAGTAATAATCATGCTTCAAAACATAAAGCAACCAAAACTCTGCAACGGAACGCGTTTGGTGATAAGTAAACTGATGATCAATATTATTTACGCGACGATACTCAAAGATAAATTCAAAGGAGAATAAGTTCTCATTCCGAGGATTTGATGATCATAACCGATATACCGTTTGAGTTTAAACGACTTCAATTTCCGACTTTGTGGTCTGAATCTAGAAAATGCATATTTTTCTCATGGTCATTAATTCATTATACGTGACAAGTTCACGGTTCGGAATACCTCTGCTTTATTTGTTCTTGCGCCTGATAACAAAACGATAAATGTAGACATATCACAAGGTGCCTCACTGAAGAGGATATATAGGATAGATGCCTATGCACAAAAATACAGGGCCAATAAAACAAATGTCTTGCTGGCACGTCATTAAAATACTAGTTTTTCTTAATTTATTTTTATTATCCCAATAAAAAACTGAACTTAATAATTTTGAATTTATTTTAATATCCAAAATTTGATTATTAATTGACTGTTAAGCGGACCGAAGTTCGCCGGGTCAACTAGTTTTTGAAGTTATATTTCAATTGGTGCGTTAGGAAAAAATGATGAAAGTAAATTTTAACGATGCGCGCGCACACCCTCGCCAAAAACCGACGCCCTGAAGTTAGCTATAGTCAACATTTTGTTTCTTTGTGTTTGTTGTATGTATTTCTTTGCATTAAAACTTTCAATGTATTAAATACCTTTTATCTATTGTAGTGTCGTTTTTTCTACAAACGTAGAATAAGGCGAAAGATAAAAATTTTGAAAAGATTTTTATCTTGTTACGCCAAAGAAGTATAACTTCTAACGCGTACACACACACTTTTTTTAAATAAATTGAACCATCTCTGAGCACGGAATAAACGCGCTTCTCTTTCTTTCGTAGTTTCTGAGATAGAGTGCGGAGAACGTGCAACGCTTACATGGTTTTTTTTTCGTACTGACTACGCTATTGGCCATGCAAGGTTTTAACAGCTTCACCAGACTACTAAGGTGAGCACTTAAGGCACTCAGCCGATTTTATTTTGACAACTGGCTCAAGGGTGCGCGGCACACCTCGGCTTTTGCGCTTACATATTTACAGCATAATACAAGGTCAACTGCTAGTTGTGCTATAATACGGCGTATAAAGTCAATCGTATCGTAGTATTATATCTTTAAAAAATATATAATTATAAGTAATTTGCAAATTTTATTACTTATGAAATTATGTACCTTTCTTCTCCCAAAATTATTGTTTATTAAGAATACTAGTAGGAACTAATACTCTTATTTAGATGTATACTTATTTATTTTTATTATATGTTTTTTATTAATGCTTACCCTAAATCATTCTTAGAGCTTCCACACATTTAAACAAGATGATACATGTTAATATCCCACTTAGAATATGCATTTTAATGCAATATCTGGCAATTCAATCGACTTTAAACAAGCATCAGATGGCAGTGAGGTGTGATATATGTATATTATTCAATTTATCTCCCTAAAGCCCATTATACAAATTGTAGTGTATTATAGGTATACTTTAGGCTGTATTTTAAAATAAATAAGAATTAGAGAGCGACTGGACATTAAAATTTTGTTTTGAAATTCTTACTTCCGGTTTTGTAAGTGATTTTTTTTGCAGTTTGAATTCAGTTTTATACAGAGTTATATATCGCTATGTTTGATATTTTATACTAAATGTTCAATTCCAAAAACTACTTCCAAAATATCCAGATTTCTAGTATGACTTTACTTTAGGAGAATATAATTTAAAAGGAGCATAAACAAAATGTTAGCAAGTAATTTTGATTCATTTCTTTTGTCAAAGCCCAGTACATAAATAGGGCCATCGAGGCGCTACAAAATGTAGTCCGGTAAAGCTATAAAGGCCTGTCCAGCTAATGGCTTAGTCAGTTCGAAAAAAAAGGCGTCACTTATTTACATGATACGCAAATTGATATATACGTGGCTACACATAGATAATAAAAAAATACAATATAAATAGAATATATAAATATACATTCGTACGTATCGAATTTTTGGCATAGTGCCTCTGATTAGTGCTGAAGTACAGTACAAATGCGAAAAAATCGGCCTGTATAAAAATAAATGTGACATTATAATTTTATAGTATGAACTCGATGAAATAATTCGTGCAATAACTTTATAAGTTTAATTTACTTTTAAGTTCAAATACAAAAGATATACTTATGATGAAAACCATAGATCATAGATTCTTTCTACGATGAAAACACTACCAATCAAATGTCAATGTCAAAATTAATTATAATTCTTTTTACAGTCTGCACCGATTCTGAGCCGTGTCCAATAATCATGATCAGTATTGTCTAAATCTTGTTTACGTTTGGTTGTGTTTGGAGATGCAGTGATCAAAATGTTTTTATTTAGGCTTTATACATATTTTATTATCCTAGTGACATTGACTTCATTCGTAATTAGCGTGCAAATATATGGAAATCGAGGGAAAAGTTTATATGTTAACGAAGATACGACGAAGAGCGATGGAAAACTAACTGTAATCAACAGAAATGTGGAAAGCGAAAGTCCTACGTTGGAAAGGAGAAAAAGAGATACGACTACATTACCGACAATACCTCTACAAAGGAATATCAGTACATGGGTAAATTTAACAATTGAATAAAAACACCCCCGTTTTATACGTGCAACATGTCTCTTACGATATCTCGTATAATATGCTTGTGTTATTTTAATATTTTCCCATTATTTTTATCATTATATGATAAAGAATTAGAAATGTCATTGTTGATTTTCTTCAAGGTTATATCTGTATTCTCCTTGTTTATATTTAGTTGTTTACACAGATAACTAATTATAATTAGTAAATATTTATGACCAGGTATTTTTCTGTGCATAGTATGTTAGGTACATGGTTTTTAATTTTTTCGGTATATATATGAATTTTTCATTGTATGATGATTTCATATTTAATTGTGGAAATATAGTCTAGTGTTACTGATTATTGCTGTTACACTTTAGGAGTGATAGTATTAATCATACATATTTTAAAGTAATAATTTTCTCAAATTAAAATTGAAAATTTCATAATTGTACTATATAACATAAAACCTAATTTGTATATGGGTGTGAAGAAATAATAAGGAGAAGTCCTATTGATTTCTTTTTAAATGTTTTTATGTATACTCTGATATTGTAAGTACCTTCTCAAAGTCTAAACTTAACTTTGCTCTACTTTGATAAGGGTTTCCAGTTTTGCTTGAAAAGAAATGATTCAAAATATATGACTTTAAATAATTACTTATTACGTTACCATGTTAAGAAAGAGATACACTACTTAAATATTAACACACAATAAGGTTTGAAAGGTGTAAAAAATTTTTTAATAAAAGTAAAAGTGTGAAAATACCTAATTGTGTAAATTTATAATGTATAACTTAATACAAAACTTACAGACTACACATCTAAATGACAGCCATCAACAGCTGATGGTCCATTGGGTCGGTGATTGGTCCAATGTTATCATCTGCTTAGCTCGAGATTCAACCCCGAGGAACAATGCAGGTCCATCACCGTCAGCTCTTTTTATCTCATATGATTATGGAAAGAGTTTTGTAAATAAAACTGAAGACTTCCGACTTGGAGATACACCGGATAGTGGTTATGCACAAGTAGATAAATTCTTCAACTATCCAAAATATGCTGAATATGTAAGTATTCATGAAATAGAATATTAATATATAGTACAAAAATGGTTTAATATGACAGAAAAACATTGATATCAATTTTATATAAAGATAAAGATAGATAACACAAGTATAAAGTATTTGATTTTTTATATAAACCAAAGATCCCCAAACTTTAACTCACCCTCACTCACTTACCCTCAGCCACCAATACCAGACTATGATACACAGCCCATCTACACTATTACTATATTCCTTCTTAGTGTATTTTTAACCGACGAAAAAAATGGAGGATGTTTTCAAGTTGACCCATATATATATATAATTTTTTTTCTGACTTAATCTCTAGATCTTCACTGGAAGATTGTATCATATTGTTATATACCATAATATTATATCATTGTATCATAATATTATATCATGATACAACCTTTACCAACATATATAATGTATTATTATTATTATTTATAATTGAAAGATAAAGTAATGAAACTGTACACAATCTGTTTAATCAAATTAAAATATATGTTTACAAGTCTCAGTTTATTTTTTGATATAATATGTGCACCTATTATAAAAAGTATTTACATAAGATCTATAAGAAGTTTGATAACTTATTACAAGACTCAGTACAAAATAATATGCCGATTAATTCAGTAAAATGTGTATTTAAATTAAATTATCAGAGAAACATTGAAATCATGAAATGATTTTACAAATATGTTCCAATAATCACAGTACAAAATAAAGTACATACTATTAATACCCTCTTTCCTCTATCATTGGAGTGTTGAATATCAACTGATAATATTATAATACTATCAGAAAAGTCATTAACAACTGACATTAAATGTAACAATGTTAACAAATAATTAGGTTAAATGAAAAAGTTCTGTTTCGAATTTTTCCCACTAGATGTGTTCACAGTGTCCTGTTGCAGGTATTTGTTTTTTTTTTATAATGATTTGTTAAGTAATAGAAAAATAGATATTGTGTTAATGTGCTCTGTTATCAAATATCTATAGGTCTCCTAATTATTATAGCTATCCATTGAATATTGTATAAGTTGATTCAACACTACTTGTTTTGAATTATATCAAAATAGATAATATAATAATCTTCTCCATCATTTAAGACTTAATCTGTCTTAAGACATAATCGTGATCTATCAAATGGCATGGTATTGGAGTTTATTGACAGATATACATAACAACATTTTGTATGTAATAATTCTGGAAATTTCTTATCTTGACTTTTTAAAACAATTTTAGTATAATGAATAATATTACATTTAATTATTCTTCAAGCTATCTAAAATTTTAATTCAAGAAACTAGGTAATCATTAAAAATCAGAAAAGTCTTAGGTTATCTTTGAGTATGAGGAATTTATGCTTAATATGCCGACTTCTAATGCAATGCAATGCAATATTACATCAAATGATATCATTTCAAATTGCACAAGGAGCTTTCAGTGATGAAGATAATCCTGATTAAGGCATAGCCTCATGGGTAATTATTACCCAAATTAAAAACCACAACTGGCATATACCCTAGTTGTCATCAATATTATTCTACCAACTATGTGATTTAGCTAGATACGAATAAATTCTTTTAAATGTTTAATTGTATTAATTTTTTTACATTTTTAAATGAAATGAATAATTTCTCTTTATAACTACTGATTCCGTTTTCACGTAACTAAAAATCACCAGAGTGGTTGGAATAAAATTTATGATAACTGAATTTTAATCCATGTACTCATCGCTAATAAGACATTTTCAATGCATCGTCTGTGCATTGTGTCAGTATTATTGAAACTACATATTATAACAGTTAGGTTAATATCATTTTCCTTATTGAAACTAAATGGCAGTTTTATTGATTTTATTGTATAGCCATTGCCTAATAGTGTAATGTGAACTTTATAATGATATATTTAAATAAGTGTCATTGAATTTCTTGGTGTCGTTAATTTATTAGTAGATAGAAATGGGAGCGGAAATTGACTATAATTAACTACGTAGGTGTGTTAAAGTGTCGTGCTTGTTCACAATATTTGTGTTTTTGAACAGAAAACATGCTTAAGTACGTATCATTTACTATAATGAGACAGAACCTTCTAGAAATAGTAAAGTATTCGTAGCAATGGAAATCGATAATAACAATGATTTCTAATTGAAGTTCTTCGATAAACAAGCTGCGCGCGCGGCTCCGAACAAGCTTGATTTTATTTGTTGCTAATATTATCTGTTATAATTACTATTTTTTCTAATTAATAGTTGAATTATAGAAAAGTACATAATTAGTACTTATATGTTGTTTGGGATCAAATAACTCCATATAAAGTTTTATGGTTATCAATTAAACAATACAAAATGAATGTGTTGTAGCGCCACCTAGTGATGAATTATAGTAAAGTGGATAGCATTAAAGCCTTCTTCATATTAACATAGTTGCACAAACTTTCATTGTGATTGGTTTAACGATATTGGTTTTGATTTATCAAACATTCACTTTTTTATGCTACTCCCGTATTGCGTGTACCGCCGCGAAGTTTTGTCTATGGTCGCAATAAATGCAGGTGTGGGAAGACAGTATCGCCAGGCGTTAGGAACTATCGGGCTACGTAACAGACAGCGCAATAACTAGGCTGGTGGTTTTTACGCATACCAAAGCAGTTTAGTGTACGCTCATTTGGAGTTATTGGAATTACACAAGTGTGGAAACGTTTAATCGGCACGTTTATCGGAATGATATTTTACGGTAATTTTAGCGCGATAAGTAATCAAAGCCAATGCAGGTATGGGAGTAGCCTTAAACAAATACCCATTATGCTCCGAAATAAATAAAAAACATTGGTCATATACGCTTAAATTTTGAACTGAATTATCAGTAGACAACAAAGTATGTACGATATCTAATAGTAATCACCCAGAACGATATTACATCCGATCCTATAATAATGTTCTTTCTTTTTAGTGCGTGTTTGTCGATTCGGCGAACAAAAAGTTGTACTATACTAGCGACAATGGAGTACACATCCGTCGATCAGATTTGTCGTTCTCCCCTAGCGAGCTGGCATTCGATGAAGAATACCCTGACAAATTTGTTATATTGGATAAAGTCGACACTAATAGAAAAGTAAGTTTTCTATATATACTATTTCTAAATTAGTTGTAAAGTTATAAGTAAAAAGTGGGTATTCATCTCGCTTCGTTTTAACGGTATATTAACGGATCACGACAAGGTATGTATTATATTACCGAATAACAGATGCCAACTTCTTTCGCATTAAAAAATAATAATTTAGGTACGAAAAATAACCAGAACTGGATCGATGGGTCTAGATATTATCTATCCTAATATTATAAAAAGCTAAAATTTGTGAGTTTGTGACGATGTAAGGGGTAATCTCAGGAACTACTGGACCGATTTGAAAAATTCTTTCAGTGTTATATAGCTCATTTATCGGGGAAGGTTATAGGATAAATATCATCACGTTAAGACCAATAGGAGCGGAGCACCAATGAATAATGTTTCAAAATCGGGGTCTATTTTCCTCTTGAGAGCTTCTGCTGCGTGTTAGCGTTAACTCAAAGTAACTATTCCAAGCGGACGAAATCGCGGGCAGAGGCTAGTGTTCTATAAACGTACACACTCTTTTTGTTAGTAGTATATATTACTTTTTCATTACAAACTGTTTAATAATGTGTATGGAAAGGGAAGGATGAGATTTTGTTGACTCTAACAAAAAAGTTAAATACGTACTGAACTCTGGCTTTAAAAAGGTCTCATATTAAATGCACCGCGGCCGCTGAATGTTCGCCATCTTGTTCTTTTGTCTCGTTTTGGTTACGTTAGGCTAGACTTGTGAAAAAGGATAACGCGAACTTTCCTCGGCCGAGCGCGGTGCATTTATTAGGAAACTTTTTTAAACTAAGTATTTAATACGTATTTACTTTTTTGTAATAACACGATAAGTATTTATTTCTCAATACAAATAATTATTATCATCTCTTTTACATATTGTTACGATTTCGACAAATATTAGGTTCCGGGTAATATACATTTTTGTGTTCACGATTATAACTTTTTTAGCTCGTACTTGGACCTCTAATTCTTTCGATTGTAGACAGACGTACCTACTCTTTTTTTCGTACTGTGACTAAAGTTATAATTATTTTCATTGCATTTTCCTTATACTGAAGCTACTTATAATATTTGTGTAACGTAGGATTGTATATTGACAGAGTATATTATTAATAGAATTAAATAATAAATGCGACTTGAGTAAGTAAGCTAATTAAGTACGTAAGTAGACCGCATTGTTTTGTAATGAATTTTCCTTAAAATTATTGTTCGCCAATAGAATAATATTTATAAATGCTTTGCGATGTCCTATAACGAAATAAATAACTTTGAACTGTCACTGGACTCGAAGAGAATTCCTTATAAATAGGTTGACTGACCTTGACATTCCAACATAAGACAAAGAAAGTCGACTGAAGTGTGAAAATTTATTTTTATGTCCAGGACAAGCTCATTCCCAGTCACCTTCAGAGTTTTGCACTGTACTAAATATAGTAATACGCTAATTTAGTTAAGTAAGATCAATTCAGTACGTGTCTTTGTCACTGATCCTTACGATTTACTTATAGGTATATTATGTGATCCTAAAATTATATGATAAAGTCTGTCTGATATATTCGTTAAAATAGTCTTAAAATAAAGGATTCTCGAATGATTTAGCCTCTTTCCCGCAGGATGGCGTCAATTTATCGATTAGTCACTGAATATTTTTAACCATATCGGACAAACTTACTTCCTTTTCGTTTGTTTATAATGTGATGAATGTAGCACCACATGTATATGTATGTACGTATACCATGTCTCTTTTATATGTAGAAAATAATGTTCACTTAAAATTCTCTTAATCCTGTTTAATGTCTTATTGTTTTTAGTATAAAAATACTAGATGTAGAAATTTAATTGTGCCTACTAATTGTCGCCTTTATATTTTATATATTTTATAGTAATATATTTGGTAAAGAAAATACATTACGTTTGAGGATCATTCAAATCAAACTACCGAACGTAGAGTTATATGATTATGACCATTCGATGCAGTATTTTTCGTAGAAGGTTCTAGGCTAGTTATTATTGGTATTCATTTGAATCTTCACCATTTTTATTGCCCAACGAAACGGCCTTGAAAAATATTTCTCACGGATGAGAAGGGATATTAATTTATTTCCACCTGGTGTTAAATTGCCACTGCAGACTATCTTTATGCTTATTGATGCTCTGCAGTCAATTATAATAGGTTGCTGGTCTTGAAGGCTGAGGCTGACAGCCTTGTGTTAGTATATGTTGCCAACTACACTCTTTGAATCAGAACACAACAGCTCAAGCAATGCTGTTTTAGTGGTAGCCTTATCTATAGTGATGCTGGTTTATTTTATTGGTGTTAAAAAGTAACAAATGTTTGGTTTTTTTTTATATTGTAACACAGCAAAGCGACTACACTGTGCCTGATGGTGAGCACAGTACCATCCAAAAACAATTGCGACTACCGAGAGATGCGTTATCCCTCGCCGGTCAACGCTGTCATGCCGGCCTGCGTGAGCGAACAACCTCCGTCCGTGTCCAGAGGTGACCAGTACTAATCATGTCACCGGTACCCGAGCCACGGCGAAAGTCATTCACTACTGGATATGCATAAGCTGATACTGAAACGCGACGCGCAGAACGAATTACTATTACGGGCTTTTTCGCTACATGCATGGTGGTCGAGACCCAGCCGGGCCTTAAAACCCTACCACTGCTCGTTGCACTGTTCCTCATAAATTGAACCTCGTAACGACAAGCGAGGAATCGATAGACGACAAACAAAATCGGTTAAACAAAATTGTTTAGCCATACGATTAAATAAAAAATGTACAGACCATAAAAAATCTATATATACAAACCCCTATATAAAACTAATCTTCAATTAATTGTATATTCATTGTTAGATTGAGTTTGATTGAGTATGACTAGGATCTGTCAGCAATTTAACATGATACATTTTATTTTAGCTCTACCTAACACTCGACGGCGGGAAAACGTTTAAAATGATCCAAAGTTACGTGAAAACGTTCTTCTGGTCGTCGGGACCGGGATTCTCGAAAGTGTTCTACGTCGAATTTTTTCGGATTATTGCATTGTCATCAACCTTTGACAGGTGTGCAAAGTTTGAATTAAATCTGATCGTTCAAAGTAGGACAAAATCGAGCTCAAAGGGGTCGGTTACATACATACATAGAGGTGAAGCTAAAAAAGCGTGATAAAAATGTATAGACCATAAAAAATCTATACATACAAACCCCTATATAAAACTATTCTTCAATCAATAGTACATTCATTGTTGGATTGTGTTTAATTGAGTATGAATAGGATCTGTCTACAATTTATCATGATATATTTTATTTTAGCTCTACCTAACACTCGACGGCGGGAAAACGTTTAAAATGATCCAAAGTTACGTGAAAACGTTCTTCTGGTCATCGGGACCGGGATTCTCGAAAGTGTTCTACGTCGAGCGATGGAAGCCGGACGGTACTAGCACAGTGTTCAGTGCAAGCGATCCCACTGATCTGATCAATGCGGATGTCCTATTCGAGGAAGCGAGGGATTTTCAAATTAAAGGGGACTATATGTTCGCCACAAAGCAGTCGAAGGAGGTGAGTACTTATGTGGTTGAATATACAGTTATATAATTATTTAATTGAATCGATGAATATTCTGATTTGTGACCTACTTGGCTTCGAGCTATGTAAGGTGAGAATTGCGTGGCAGAAACTAATTTCGCACCGATCTTGTTATTGTAAATTTCGGTTGATGTTCTTAAAGGAACGTTTCATACAAATAACGCGTCATAAATTATTCGCAACTAATCTGCAACGAAGTAGGTTATTTTAGGTTACGGTTATGTAATTATTGGTAAAAAAAACAACGTTATTAAATTGTACCAAAGTGTCTGGTTTGCAGTTCTCGATTATTCGAACTATCGTTGGTGTTGGTTATTGTTTTATATTTAAAACTAACTTTTGCTCTTGGGTTTGTTCACATTGTTGTGAACACAAATGAAAAAAAATGGTTGTTTATAAAGTCCGTTTACGGACTATAATTTTACACGATAACGTCGTAATAAATTGCATATTTTTATGAACAGAATTGAATTATTCTGTACTTATATAGATAGATGCTATACAAGCCGAACGATTAGGACGATCGCGCCTCTCTATCGCTTGTTCCGCGCTCTCGCATGCACGCTCGGCTCAGGTGGAACGTGACAATGAGTCATGCTTTTTCGTGCGTGCAGCGGGCGTCCATCGATTTATAAGTCGTTATCACGCCAAAAGGCTGGCGCGTTACATATTGTAAATTTGTGGCACCATATCAAAAATCTTATCTCACATACCCACAATCAATCAACAAATTTTCATCGCAATCGAAAAAATAGTACAAGAATATATAAGAGGCAAACAAAGAAACATTGTATTCTATAAGTATGTATATATACTTTACGAAGATAAGCGATCGTACATAATATATTAATGAAGATTAACACATCGTACTTTTTTATGCTAATTCATATCCTATACGAGCTTGACCTTAGTCAACGTCATGAAGTGAACGTGGGGTCCATTATCATTTGATGAAGGCAATACAAAATTTATAAATGAACACCGAACTCCCCCCCCCCCCTCCATTTCTAAACAATTAAACGACTAATTCCTGTACCTCACGATTGTAACCTTAAACTATTTAATTCAAGTTTTCAAGATCTTATAGTGACCCTGACATTTTGTTAGCGTATAGTGGTGCGGGTAGGTTTCTATCATAGTTAGATTATTTGAAAATGTTAGGTATTGCTAACTAATATTACGCGCATGTAAATCGGTACATATGTGTGTCCGTTATATTTCTAAATAAGCTAAATCCAATTTTAGTAGTTCCTATTTTTTTATGTCATATCTGGCAAACGAACAGTTGGGTCACCTGATGTTAAGTGATCACCACCGTCCATAGGCACTAACAAAACCAGGGGAGTCGAAAGTGCGTTGCCAGCCTGTGTTTTGGGGATCGGAGGGGAGAGGAGAGGGAGGGCGGAGGAGAGGGGAAGTGGGCCTCCGGCGCTCTCACTAACCTAACGAAACGCAACAATGCAAGCACTGTTACTTCACGTCGGTTTTCTATGAGAGGGTGGTACTACCCCGGGCGAGCCGACCCATTGATGCTGAAACCAATAATAGTTTCAGCGTGGCTCTACCACCTACAAAAATTTCAAGATATTCAAATTTTGTACATGAAAAATATGAAGATCACAAAAAACTAAAAACCTTATGAACGGCAAAATTTGTACTTCGTTCTCAGTGTAGAAAAAATACTGGAAAAAAATTTAAATATTTCATATGAACGGTTAGAATTGGATTTAGCTCATTTTGAAATGTTACGACGACCCATGTAATGAAATTAATGAAAGGGCATACTATCCACCATATGGTAAGTTGTTGTTATAGTTTATAGATATTTATTATTACACTCAGACAGAACTGCTGTGACTATATAGATTCATAGAAGGTCATTTTAGAGATGTTTCAACTTTCTTTGGATAACTATACTTATTTTTTTATCTTGCATCAATTATCCATAGCGATTGCACGATTATTATAATATACAATAATGGCGAATGCGGGGGGTAGGGTATTACAGCCGGACTGGGTCGCAACCACCATGCATATGGCGAAAATGCCCGTCATAGTGATTCGCTTCTGCGGGTCGCGTTTCAGGATCAGCCTGTGTATATCCAGCTATTCGCAGGCCGTCATGACAGTGGCGACCAACGATGGATAATGTGTCACTCGGTGGTCGCCATTGTTTTTGGACTGTACTGTACTTACTTACCATCAGGCATATTGCAGTCACTTTGCCGTGCTACAATAAAAAATAAAAAATATATTAAAGGACTTCGTCTCGGTTGTTTATTGTCTTACCAATATTTAATAATGTACGAAGGATAAATTATAAAAAAAACTGAAAGGAAATATATACTTTGCTTGCAATATATCTTTGTAAACAATGTTGTCTGTTTATCACAATATATTCTATTATATAATCAATATATTTTACAATGTAGTTGAAAAATCATAAAATAATAGTTAAAAAAAACAAAAAAACACGCTTTCATAAAAAATCCAACTAAAAAACAGAAAATAAAATTTAATAAATTTGGATTAAGAATAGTGTAAATTAGAAATAAATGTATATTTTTGTAAAAAGTGACAAAATAATGATAAAAATACTGATATCTGGAGGTTATCATTTATTTGATTTTTTATGAAAGCGTGTTTTTTTAAACTATTATTTATTTTTCATTTTTTAGTTAATTTTTTTTAACTTTTTCCTATTATTGCATTGTCATCGACCTTTGACAGGTGTGCAAAGTTTGAATTAAATCTGATCGTTCAAAGTAGGACAAAATCGAGCTTAAAGGGGTCGGTTACAAACATACATACATACAATTGAAGCTAATAAAAGCGTGTTAAAAATAAAAGCGTGATAATATGACTAAGTTTGTAAATTGTATGGTTTGATACTACCAAAAATCTTACTAACCTAATTTTGTTGTAAGTTTGATGTGTTAACAAATTTGAACCAAATTTTTTGTTTAATTATCGTTATTTCAGTTCGTAAAAGCAAAAATTTGAAAAAATAAATATAAATGAGCCTGTAACTTTGTTGTTATCGATGATATGAAAAAACTAACAGGACTTTTTTAATATAATTATAAAAGTATTATTATACATATTTGCCATTTAACATTTTCTAACTCTTACAGATTAACTAAAAAAAAATATGCAAAAAACGGAAATTTTAATTTCAAAGCTGTATAAAAAATCAAATATTGAAGATAGAAATTCGACTCAAGAGAATTTTTTATACCAAATTTAATTATAAAAAGATCCTGTCCTTCGTTTTTTTTTTTAAATATTCTATCACAGTTTGCATGACAAAAAAGTGATAAAAACCATATTTCCCATGGTATTTATATGAAAAAACTATAAGTTCGCTGGAGAACCTCTTAGAATTGTAAATTTGAGCTCCGCTTTTAACAGGAGCTTTGTTGGGACATCTTCTGAGATATTTTGGGCTGAGAGCAGAAAAAAAAATCTTGGTTTTTTTATCACACCCTAATATGTATACATATATTAATTTTCTACAAATATTTAAATTTATTATGAGTTTTCATTGATAATACGAAACGTAACTCTCTCTCTTTCTATCTTCACTAATTTATATTTCCCTCCCAACTTTCGTTCGCCTCACCCGATCACACGATTTCGTAACGCTCTCGTCACGCATTCACCGGCTTACTCCCCAAGTCAAGCGTGCGTAAAGAATTTCTACCTCAGAAATAATTCATCGAAAATTTTCCAGTATTATTTGTGCAATACATCATACAACGGCATACCTCTATCATTTTATATATATAGACTTTGTCACAAGTATCTCTATACTCCCTTGCCTACTGGTAGGTATGGCAATGACCCATAGGTCATGTAATGAACTGATTATCTTTAAAGGGTGTTTTGTTATGAAAGTCGAGTCAATGAGATACAGAAAATGTTAAGAACAAATATGTTTATTGTTGTTAGCTTTATATAATACTGTCGTTGTGTCCATTTATAGTCTTATCGGGCGTTCCATTCTCGCGTGGTTCTATTGTGTGGAGCATTATCGATCTTGTCTTGTTTTGACGCTGTCTTCCCTATCATGTATTTACCTACTGGGACAACAGTACACACTAATATCATCTATAAACTTTGTATTGTACTTATGTTAAGTATGTTTACCTTATGACGTACTTAATCAGCTTCGCTTTCAAATATCGCTTTATTAATTTACGATATTCATATATGTAACCTCGGATTTCTGATTAATATACTTGGACGGTGTTATAATTTCGTTTACCAATTCGTTTAATTTTGTAGTTGCTATATTTTTGGCAATATATAGTTTTGTTTTTTTAATAATACGTATTTGTTACTTTTTTTTTATCGAAGCACGGCAACGTTACTTTACTGTGCTTGATGGTGAGCACAGTATAATCTAAAAACAATGGCGTCTACCGAGAGACATACTATCCCTCACCAGTCGCCGCTGTCATGCCGGCTGTGCATAAATGTCTCTACACGTTACGCTTGAAGGATCCCATTTTATAGGAAGGAGGGAACACACTGACCGGGAGATTGTTCCACAACTTCACTGTACGCCAGAGATGAGAAGTTGAAAACTTACACTTACTTAAACTTAGTGACAGCATACGGATTCTTTGGTGTAATTAAATCGGAGAGATTAAGTTGTTAACACGAATTTGGTAAAGATATCATTATTCTACGTGATTGCATTATAGTACTACTACGGAATTGCAATCTAGAAATGATGAAGATTCTATGAAATAACTCATCACTACATATTATAAAATAAAGTCCTCTGCCATGTCTGTTTGACTGTCTGTTCGCGATAAACGCAAAGACTATTGAATAGATTTTCATGCGGTTTTTTCCAGTAGATAAAGTGATTCATGAGGAAGGTTTAGGTATAATTTGTCAAGGTTTTTTTTTATTATCAGGACGAGACAACGTCCGTCGCGCCCGCTTGTTATTATATAAAATGACAATACTAAAATATTAGCAGAAATATCGGGACGCTTGTAACCATAGAGTAACAAACCCGCGCGTAAGTGTAAGCGGTTTCATAATTCTATGCTTGTAACAGACGTGAAAAACCGATCGTTACAAAGTTACAGTGAATTAAAAAAACGTCCACGATAACTATACTTTTAAAATAAACGATGACTTAAGTTCAATGAATTTGGATACGAGATAAATCTTTTTTACTAAGCTAGTGCAAATGGAAATTCGACAAACGTTAAGAACTAATCAAAACACAAAAAAAGAAAAACCAATTCAGCTGACGCACACTCCCTTTTTTTTCATGATTTAATTAATTAGTCATTTCATCGTCGCTATAATGTTTTGTATGTTTTATGAAACACGTAAAAGAATTCCATCAAGCATGCTCCAAGAAACTACAATGTCTCAATTATTATTTTAAAACTTATTAATTCTTTGACAAATGTTAGATATTATTTTTATTTAATTTTAACTAATTAATTCGTTAGCTCATATTTGAATATACTGATAAATCTTTATGTTTAATTATCATGAATATAATAGAAATAAATAAACCGATAATTCTAAAATACTTTGGAGTGTCATATAGGATAACTATTGTCAATATTAAAGTTACTTTGAAACTAGTTATGTACATTTTGTATTTAATCTGTTAATCAGAAATCAATAACATTAGAACATTTACTGTGTGAGATACGACACAGTAATGAGACTTGAAATGTTATAATACAATTTTCTTCATACATTTCGAGAGGTACGTAACGAATATTCGAGAGATCGAGACTGGGGGATCAAGCAGAACGACAAATTACTTCGTTCACGCTCAACAAGTTACTTCCTCGATTCAAGCGCTGCTTTATTGCATGTAGATTGACAAAGGTCTGAGTGAATATAACACAGTATGGGGGTACCTTATATGACTTTATTAGAACATATTGAGATTTAGATTACGAAGTAATTTGTCGTTCTGCTTGATCCCCCAGTCTCGATCTCTCGAATATTCGTTACGTACCTCTCGAAATGTATGAAGAAAATTGTATTATAACATTTCAAGTCTCATTACTGTGTCGTATCTCACACAGTAAATGTTCTAATGTTATTGATTTCTGATTAACAGATTAAATACAAAATGTACATAACTAGTTTCAAAGTAACTTTAATATTGACAATAGTTATCCTATATGACACTCCAAAGTATTTTAGAATTATCGGTTTATTTATTTCTATTATATTCATGATAATTAAACATAAAGATTTATCAGTTTATTCAAATATGAGCTAACGAATTAATTAGTTAAAATTAAATAAAAATAATATCTAACATTTGTCAAAGAATTAATAAGTTTTAAAATAATAATTGAGACATTGTAGTTTCTTGGAGCATGCTTGATGGAATTCTTTTACGTGTTTCATAAAACATACAAAACATTATAGCGACGATGAAATGACTAATTAATTAAATCATGAAAAAAAAGGGAGTGTGCGTCAGCTGAATTGGTTTTTCTTTTTTTGTGTTTTGATTAGTTCTTAACGTTTGTCGAATTTCCATTTGCACTAGCTTAGTAAAAAAGATTTATCTCGTATCCAAATTCATTGAACTTAAGTCATCGTTTATTTTAAAAGTATAGTTATCGTGGACGTTTTTTTAATTCACTGTAACTTTGTAACGATCGATTTAACGAATTAATTAGTTAAATTTAAACAAAAATAATATCTAACATTTGTCAAAGAATTGATAAGTTTTAAAATAATAATTGAGACATCGTAGTTTCTTGGAGCATGCTTGATGGAATTCTTTTACGTGTTTCATAAAACATACAAAACATTATAGCGACGATGAAATGACTAACTAATTAAATCATGTAAAAAAATAGAATGCACGTCAGCTGAATTGGTTTTTCTTTTTTGTGTTTTGATTAGTTCTTAACATTTGTCGAATTTCCATTTGCACTAGCTTAGTAAAGATTTATCTGGAATCTAAATTCATTGAACTTACCTAAGTCATCGTTTATTTTAAAAGTATAGTTATCGTGGACGTTTTTTTAATTCACTGTAACTTTGTAACGATCGGTTTTTCACGTCTGTTACAAGCATAGAATTATGAAACCGCTTACACTTACGCGCGGGTTTGTTACTCTATGGTTACAAGCGTCCCGATATTTCTGCTAATATTTTAGTATTGTCAAGCTCTACAACTTTTCTCTAGAACTCAATCATGTATCTCTCATTGTTAAGGAAGCGTGCGTAAGAAACGTTTTCGTTCAACCATTTATTCTCCGACTTACTTCGCAAATACGACTTCCACAAAAAAGTCATTCCATTTTTCGGGGTAATATATAGCCCATGACACTCACAGGTAACGTGGCTTTCTATTGTTAAAAGAATTTTCAATATCGGTTTAGTAGATCCAGAGATTACCCCCTACAACCTCACAAACTCACAAACTTTACCTCTTCATAATATTAGTATAGTATAGATATTCGATGTAAACATGTACGTTTCGAAGAATTCTGATGTGATGCATACAAGTTTATCTGTGGTATGATTGTTTATGTAATAAGATAATAGAATAATATAGTATAATTTTATTCTTGTGGCCCGTTTATAATTTTTTTTTTGGTTTTAGGTTTAAATTTTTGTCAAATAAAGTTAGACAATAAAATGCTTACAATCTATATTTTAATGTTAGTTTTGTTGTGAATTTGTGTAGTTGTTAAGATCTTACCAGTTTTAATATGCTTTAATATTATAAAGCTGAAGAGTGTTTGCTTGAACGCGCTAGTCTGAGGAACTACTGGTCCGATTAGAAAGAATATTGTTAGATTCAGTGTTAGACAAAAATTAAGTGTTTAGATAGCTCATTTATCGAGGAAGGCTATAGGATATATATCATCACGTTAAGACCAATAGGAAAGGAGCACCAATGAACGTTTCAAAATCGGGGTTAATGTACCTATTATATTATTAAAACATTTTTATCTTTTACGTAAACGAAGTCGCGATTTAAAGTTAGCGTTAACCTAAATTGGGTCACCACCTTTTTTGTTGCAATTAATGTACATTGGTAAGAAAAAAAAGTACGTACTATCAGAATAAATTAGAATTTATTTTTCGTTGTTATTATGTTTAAAAACATATTTTTTGTTGATGTTGCAGTTTGTATCAAAATATTATCTGTACAAAAAAATTGCACAACATCTTTTCAGTCTATATTTAAATTAAAGTAAACAAGTAACTCATTTTTATTCAAATTCAGAGACTCTTTATTTCAAATCTGGCCAAGAAATCAAATCATGCGAAATAAAGTATTTTCGTGTACTTTATTGTTCTCATAGAGTACAATAATCTGAAATAACGTACAATACTCTTTTATTTTTATTTATTTATGTCGTAGGTGGTAAACGAACAGGTGAGTCACGTCATGTTAAGTGATCACCACCGTCCATGGACACTAACAACACCAGAGGAGTTGCAAGTGAGGGTTAGGGGAGGGAGAGGAGAGGGGAGGGTAGGTAGGCCTCCAGCGCTCTCACTGACCGAACGAAACGCAACAATGCAAGCACTGTTACTTCACGTCGGTGTTTTGTGAGAGGGTGATACTACCCCGGGCGAGCCGACCCGTTTATACTGAAACTAGTAATAGCTACAGCGTGGCTCTACCACCTTCTATTATAAAGTACGGGTGGCAACCCTAACCCAAAGTAACGTTCTATTCCACGTGGACGAAGTCGCGTGCAGAAGCTAGTGATTCACATAAAAAATAGAACCTCAGAACATAAGTTAGCCATTATTAGCCTGGCCTTACTACATTTTCATTTCATTGACCGCACCTAAGTGAATTTATACTAGACAGTTTTTCATAATAATTTGTCTTGTTGTATAATCTAAGTGTATTATATTACGGTGCCTGTAGTTTGATAATGGCTGTTAATGTTTGATGTAATAATAGATTGTTTACAATATGACAAACGACCTCTTGTGTTGATTCTTTAAACGGGTATTATGTGTCCACAGTTTATTGTTTTTGTACGGTATGCTTGAATGACTCATTTATAATGTTGCTTTTCAACTATAGATACTTAAAATTATAGTGTTCAACAAAGGCGGTTGTTTTACAGTATCTTTTTGTTATGTATTTTAAAGTCCACAACGCGTTTTACATATTTCTTTTGAAATGATTGCCATAGAGGGAGCGGAGGTAAACGTAAAGGTTACACTGCTTGCAAATTCCCTTGTAATTTCAGACTTTGGTTGTATATCTAAGTGTATTATATTACGGTGCCTGTAGTTTGATAATGGCTGTTAATGTTTATGTTAATGTAATAATAGATTGTTTATAATATGACAAACGACCTCTTGTGTTGATTCTTTAAACGGGTATTCTGTGTCCACAGTTTATTGTTTTTGTATGGTATGCTTGAATGACTCATTTATAATGTTACTTTTCAACTATAGATACTTAAAATTATAGTGTTCAACAAAGGCGATTGTTTTACAGTGTCTTTTTGTTTCGTATTTTAAAGTCCACAACGATTTTTACATATTTCTTTCGAAATTATTGCCATAGAGAGAGCGGAGGTAAACGTAAAGGTTGCACTGCTTGCAAATTCCCTTGTAATTTCAGACTCCTGTCGAATATTGAATATCGTACTTTTGGCGCGTTTCGTGTAACTAGTCCATCTATGTATCTTATCGTTCATTCGTCGCGATGTAGTTTTATATATTTTTCTTAGATAAGATTAAGTTTTTGTGTTAGTATTACTCTTATTTTAAGAATGGTAGAATCTATGCAATAGATCTTGCCATTTGAAGATTGACAACATATTCTGGTATAGAAGACGTTCCAAATTCAACAACCAATCTATTATATATTCGTTACCCTTCATTGTCAATACTCACGGGTACAGTTGCAGATGATAACTGTATCAAATCGCAACAATCTTTTTTTTATTGTTGCTCGACAAAATGACTGCACTATGCCTGATGGTAAGCACAGTGCAATCCAAAAACAATGGCGACTACCGAGTAACACACTATTCATTGCCGGGCACACGTTGTCCCGCCCTGATTATTAATAAAAACTTTGACAAATTATATAATAAAACGTTCCTCATGAATCACTTTACCCACTGGTGAAAATCGTATAAAATCCGTTTAGTAGTTTTTGAGTTTATCGCGAACAGACAGACAGACAGACGCGGTAGGGGACTTTGTTTTATACTATGTAATAAAATAATTATATATAATACAATAGAAGTTGAACGCGATAGCAGAAATGATCAAATATCTGCGTAAAGAAGGTAAATACCGAATATTATGTAATTGCCATAGTTAAAACTAAACTATGTACATATACATCTACTCGCAGGAAGGTTTTGATTATTACATATGCAAAGACGGCAATGCTGCTGCTTTTTTCGATGCAGACGAAGTTGCACGGGTCAGCTAGTAGTATTATATATAGTAATTATATAGTATACATAATACAATAGAAGTAGAATGCGATAGCAGAAATGATTAAATATCTGCGTAAAGAAGGCAAATACCGAATATTATGTACTTGCCATAGTTAAAACTAAACTATGCGTCTTTATATACATCTACTCCAGGAAGGTTTTGATTATTACATATACATATACGGCAATGCTGCTGCTTTGTTAAAGCTGGATTATGGCTGATACATATTCAGAATTTGTCTTTTACGTTCATACTTAAACATTTGTATCATCTAATGCTCCTCTATGGAGATACGTAATTAAGGAGTAAATGATATATTGACCTTTTGGTTAGAATAATTAAAACATGTTTTCTATGAGTTCGATGAGGTCAATTTGTGCTTGCGGATAATTTTGTCGCTTATTAATTATGTACTGGTCGATTTGATGACTCATATAAATACTTCTACTTTCCGTGCATGATTCATTATATCGTTCAGTATTGTATATAGATTTCATAACAATAATTGCAATGCTTAAAATATATACTTTTTACTCTATTGAATAGTTTGAGAGAGACATTTGTCTGTTTGTTGAGGAATATTTTTGTCCTTATAAACTTCTTTCACGTGGTGGCAGAATCTATGAATGTTTTCACTGTGAGAGCATTAAGAAGTTTAATTTACTAAATCGCGAGGCGTTAAAAGTTGATTCTTAAGAGTAGAAATCTAACTGTAATAGATCTCAGATATAACTTGAGACTGGCTATGAATATCAGGCTTAAAATTTAGGACGCATGGTTCTTATACCTTTCTTAGTGTACGTCCAGAGTGGACGCTATAATCGAGCGTCGAGCGTGACGTCGCGTCCAGCGTTTGTTTCAAACATATGCAATATACGTGAGTGTCCTGAGTGGCGCGCGAGCGTCGTTCTTGGACGCTGACCGCGCCGCACGCGACGTGTCGCTCGACGTTCGATTATAGCGTCCACTGTGGACGTACACTTACTGCTGGAGTGTATGGATAATATAATGCGTTAATTAGCTATTTCTTAACTTAGCTTATAGATATTTTCATTAAACAGAATAAGAAAATTACATTTTAATTAAACATATAATCCGGACGAAGTGCTTCGCTTCGTCATTTATTATGCGAACCCTGAGGGAGTGGAATGCGCTGGTTGCGTCTCTTTTTCCTGAAGCATATGATGTAGTATTTTTCAAAAGAATAGTGAATGTGCATTTACTGCCTGAACGCTTTATATCCTAGGCCTCGTCCTCACTTTACATCAGGTGTGACTGAGATCATGCGTCGCAAAAAAATATAAACTTGATTAGACTTTTTATGTAACCAGCCCATCATGTCATATTCTATGGGTTGTTAGGTTTAAACAAAAGTGAAACTAATAGCGATTTACGTACGTGTATAGTGTATACATATTCGTAAGGTAGTAGATTATTTTCTAGTAGACTCCATGACTAACTCTAACAAACCACTCTCAAAGTTGAAATTTGTCATGAAGCGTCTATAGCGGCATTTAAGTGTTATTGTTTCTCTATGGCTTAGCACGTTACCGTCATCTTGTGCAGGACCGTCAAGATGGAAGAAATTAATATTGCCAATTACGCCACTCACTCGATTGCACTGTATCCTTTCTCTACTCGACGTCGTTAGTCGATCATGTTGTTAGCCTTCGTTATTTCGAAATAGTTTCTTAAGTGTGTAACCTTAGCTATCATTTAAATGATTGAAAATTAAATATTAAACTTATGTCCGAGTTCATCAATTATTATATATAGTTAAATACATATTATTGTAAACAGACTTACATTTTTTGTGGTAGATCCGATGACTAATAAATTAAGCCTTTGCACGATAATTCCATGAATTATAAATTATATACCATTTCGTGTCTTTGTCTTGTTAACAATTATTGTAAACTTTAAGGATAAAATAGATATTATTCTTTTTACTTTGTTTTTTTGCGTTGAACAACACTTTGCTTGAAGTCAGTCAGGAATGTTATCAAGAGCTCAAACTTCGCCGGATGTTGGTGTCTACCATACCTAAAAGCTCGTAGTAATAACTCTGGGTTATCGAGAGTCTGGACTGCTTTCCTGTACGTAATATCGATTCGATAGTATGTATATAAAGTATGTAATAAATATTTGTTATCAGAAACTATTGAAATCGAATAACCACATTCGATTATGACCAAGCAGACCAAATGCGAAGTAATGATGGCTCAGGAGTAGTGTTTGAACATCACTTCGATATATACGTTGTTGAATGTTAGAGTAAACTTTTCATTGAAGGAAAATATCTTGATTAAACCAAAAAAGGAAAATCAAACAAAAACTATTATTCATAAGTTTGAAACTGTGTCTCGTGTTCCGACAGATACACGAATGTGTTACCATTCTAGAGCACATTCTTACTTAACAGTAAGTGAGATTGCATGTGTTCAAACTTTAAAAGTATCAAAAAGAAAAGGGCACATGCAGTCACATTATTAAATTTAAAAAAAACAAAAATATGGCATGCTTTTTTTTATTTTCAGAGAAATACCTTACATCTATACATATCTCACCAAAGAGGACCATTTGTCAAAGCGGAATTCCAAACAGAGCTGGATCTGAGGAAGTTCCACATAGCAGATGTTACCGAAAAACGTATATTTGTGTCTGTCATGCACACGGATTCTCTCGCCAATCTTTACGTGTCGGAAATAGGACGTAACTTCACACAGTACAACTTCGTCTTGAGTATGGAACAGATTTTGTGCTACTTTCCTGATGGAAACTGGAGAGACAGCTGGCTTGAGTAAGTTCTTTGGAAAAAAAATACATTTTGTAAACGATGATCGTGTGAATAAAGGGGACGAATTATGAAATCGCGAAAAAAAAATTGATTTGTCAGTCAGCTTACGGACAATAATTTTAGGTGATAACGTCATAAGAATACATTAATGAAAAATAGGATACTTTTATGAATTGTCAGTCAGCTTACGGACAATAATTTTAGGTGATAACGTCATAAGAATATATTAATGAAAAATAGCATACTTTTATGAATTGAATAGAATTATTATATATATAGATAGATACATCACAAGCCGAATGCTTACGCCGATCGCGCCTCTCTATAGCTTGTTCCGCGCTCTCGCTGGCACGCTTCGCTCAGGCGGAACGTGACGAGTCATGCTTTTTCATTAGTGCAATCAGCGTTCATTGATTTATAAGACGTTATCACCTCAAAAATAGTATCATATTACCCTGCAAGGTATGTCCAAAGATGGCTTTAAATTATTGTAGGGACGTGACAGAAGATCCGTTTACGGATTTATACCGTGTTGAGGGGTTGAAAGGTATCTACATAGCTTCTCAAGTGGATTCGAAGGCGCCTGTCGCGAACATCGGCCCGGAGCACCTGGTCTCTCTGATAACCTTCGACCATGGTGTCACGTGGTCGCCTATCAAACCACCCACAGAAGATGAAAACGGTAGGTCGATTTATGTATTTTTCCGTAATACATCGTATGTATTTATTTATTTTCTCCCAACAAGGTCCCTTTGTTTAAGTTATTTTATTGCTCTTTAACGTTTATCACAGGGGCATAGCTACCGCCATATCAGCCGTATCAATGATACGGGGCTCCCGGGCTACAGAGGCCCCCAACGTATATAATATTTACCCTTCATTTGGGCCCCCAACTAATTTTTTGATACAGGGCCCCTCCAATGCACGCTACGCCACTGGTTTATCATTCAAGTCGCCACCTAAAATAGTAATGTGAAATAAGTACTTGGAATTATAAATAAATAAAAATCTTAGTAATAATAAATCTACAGCTGAACAAGATTTTAATTACAAGCCATCTTACAAATCTTCTTTGTACTGATCTTTTGGATGAAATTAGTCATGGAATTTTGGTATTGGTAGACATATAATTAGAAGTAGGTAATTGATTTATTATTATAGAATCTTATTATTATTAGTACATTTAAATATATATTCTCTTTTCTAAAATACTATTGAAGGTTGATCGTCTGTATTTTGGTCGCAAACAATGTATACACGAAAACATACGTTCGTTTGGCGTCCATTCAACTCTCCTGTAATTGGCAAACTTTGTGTATCTTAAATATTTATTTTATATTGTATGTTTATATCGTTTCCATACATTGTACAACAGAGGAATCAATAATATATATAATGATAGTGTAGTAAATAGTATAAACAAAGTCTCTTATCGCGTCTATCCGTGTGTTTCCTTATTTATTTTGAACTATACAAAGGATTTGGACACGGTATTCAGTATAGTTTACAGAATATCTTCCGGAATGTTTGAATGTATAATGTATGCGTATTATATTTACAGAACGTGAAAAACATATTTATATTATATTAATGGACTCTCACTGACCAACTCATAATTTTTTTTCACTCACTTAAGTTGTTTATTCTGGCTAAACCTTACAAATAATATTAAAATAGTGTTGAATTGTGTATTTTGAAAAGGTCTTTATAAATATGTCTAAATCCTAATGAATCCTTACCATTTATTATCGTTTACATGTTCTTGAAAAATAATGAGTTATTCACGATCCTGTTTTAACCGAAATAATAGGTATTTATCCTCCTTATATAGTGAAATAATTTAGTTATGTAAATACAAATAGAAAACCTATATAATTTCAATGAATATTAGAAGATATTATACATAGGTTTAAAATTTCTTGCAACAAAATAATAAGTTGTTTGTGTGAATAATCTGGCTTTAAAAAGGTCTCATATTAAATGCACCGCGGTCGCTGAATGTTCGCCATCTTGCTCTTCTCGTCTCGCTTTGGTTACGTTAGGTTAGACTTGCGAAAAAGGATAACGTGAACTTGCCTCGGGCGAGCGCGGTGCATTTATTAGGATATTTTTTTAAACCAAGTATTTAATACGTATTTAACTTTTTTCTAATAACACGGTTATAGGTTTAAAATTTCTTGCAACAAAATAATAAGTTGTTTGTGTGAATAATCTAACGAAGGCTCTTTGAATTGAAGTGAAAGTATCAGAAAAGGGATTATAACGCACAAATGAGTATATGCCACCTATGCAAAGTTGGGGCGGGTGGCTAGAAAGATATAGCTCTTATTTTTAACTCGTCCGGGATTTCTTTTGGATTATGAAATTAAATAATTTATTACGACTAATGGTTGAATTTCAACCAATTAACTAGATGTGATGATTTTTTATTTAAGGCTAAGATGTTTAGGGCTTATATTCCAAATAAGTTTTAATTTTTGTACCTACAGTATATATAAAATAATGTAATTATTATTTTCATTCAGGTAAACCACTAAACTGTCACATCGAGAATTCATGCAGTCTACACTTGTGTCAGAAATTCAGCCAACTGTATCCAGTAACGAGGTAACAATTTTTATAATATTAATCTATAGTTTGACTATTTTACTCTTTTTATTTAAATTCAATCTTGGGACTTCTAGGAGTCTTGAAAGTAAAAGAAAAAAGAAAGGGCATAAAAAAAGTTTCGCCTCGACCGCTGTCGCACACGGACGTGTCCGATACAATCGTCAGATGCGCAATAACTTTGAGTTCACCTTTCATTTTCGTTATTTTGTACATGGATTTTCCGATTAATTTCTGCAAATATACTTTTTTGTGCGAATCCAAACCCGCACTTTTCAGTGCGACCCGCGTACCTCTCTTTAATCCATGTTTAGAGGTTAATTGTTCGATACCTGACTTGACGAATGAAGGCGTGTGTGTGTTTCGAGCGCATGTCCTTTGCTCCGGGTAAACGTTGATCTTGGACGAGCCTAGGAGTCTTGGTCTTTGTCCAGTAGTTGAGTAGAACCCTAGAGAGTTATGCTATCGTGATACAATTACATCGCAATTACTACATAACAACACACGTCACACTGTACCTTTCTACAGGCTGAAAGCTTAGACAGTAGCAATATTTATGGAGAATACTCTGCACTCGATTCTCGTCCTAAATCAATTTAAAAAATAGGTGCTTAATATTTGACCTAATTATCTAGGAAAATACAAAAATTATACGCAATCCTCTATGCGTTTATGTTAAAACTCAGTGTCAATGATCGTCGGGTGATTTCACTTTTACTTGAAAGTGAACTTGGGAACGGTACGAACAAAACAAATGCGTTTATTGTTCGTTTTACTATCGAAGGTTTTTAAATTCGGGTCGCCCCTTACAGCTTTCGGCACTGGACATTGCACCGAGTTTTATTACGATTGTGTTTATACTTTTTAAAGTCTTAGAACAAATTGTAACTTAGATTCTCTTTGTTCTGTATTAATATTTGTTTTAATATTATTATTTTATATCTTAAATGTGACCATGAAGTATTATATACTAGAATACTGCGAGTGTTTAACCTTTCACCTGGTATACATACGTGACTACATATCCTTTAGGTACACATATTATTCAAGTATGATATGTTTATTTTCTTTCCTGTATGTTTATATCGTTTCCATACATTGTACAACAGAGGAATTAATAATATATATGATAGTGTAGTAAATAGTATAAACAAAGTCTCTTATCGCGTCTATCCGTGTGTTTCCTTATTTATTTTGAACTATACAAAGGATTTGGACACGGTATTCAGTATAGTTAACAGAATATCTTCCGGAATGTTTGTATGTATAATGTATGCGTATTATTTTTACAGAATGTGAAAAAAATATTTATATTATATTAATGGTAACCAACTCATAATTTTTTTTCACTCACTTAAGTTGTTTATTCTGGCTAAACCTTACAAATAATAGCAAAATAGTGTTCTCCGGAATTGTGTATTTTGAAAAGGTGTTTATAAATATGTCTAAATCCTAATGAATACTTATCATTTATTATCGTTTACATGTTCTTGAAAAATAATGAGTTATTCACGATCCTGTTTTAACCGAAATAATAGGTATTTATCCTCCTTATATAGTGAAATAATTTAGTTATGTAAATACAAATACCTATTTGATGTAGGTCAAAGTAGCAATCTAGAGAACCTATATAATTTCAATGAATATTAGAAGATATTATCGGTGTTATTACAAAAAAGTTAAATACGTATTGAACCCTGGCTTTAAAAAGGTCTCATATTAAATGCACCGCGGTCGCTGAATGTTCGCCATCTTGCTCTTCTCGTCTCGCTTTGGTTACGTTAGGTTAGACTTGCGAAAAAGGATAACGTGAACTTGCCTCGGGCGAGCGCGGTGCATTTATTAGGATATTTTTTTAAACCAAGTATTTAATACGTATTTAACTTTTTTCTAATAACACGGTTATAGGTTTAAAATTTCTTGCAACAAAATAATAAGTTGTTTGTGTGAATAATCTAACGAAGGCTCTTTGAATTGAAGTGAAAGTATCAGAAAAGGGATTATAACGCACAAATGAGTATATGCCACCTATGCAAAGTTGGGGCGGGTGGCTAGAAAGATATAGCTCTTATTTTTAACTCGTCCGGGATTTCTTTTGGATTATGAAATTAAATAATTTATTACGACTAATGGTTGAATTTCAACCAATTAACTAGATGTGATGATTTTTTATTTAAGGCTAAGATGTTTAGGGCTTATATTCCAAATAAGTTTTCATTTTTGTACCTACTGTATATATAATATAATAATTATTTTCATTCAGGTAAACCACTAAACTGTCACATCGAGAATTCATGCAGTCTACACTTGTGTCAGAAATTCAGCCAACTGTATCCAGTGACGAGGTAACATTTTTTTATAATATTAGTCAATAGTTTGACTATTTTATTCTTTTTATTTAAATTCAATCTTGGAACTTCTAGGAGTCTTGAAAGTAAAAGAAAAAAGAAACGGCATAAAAATGGTACATTTTACCTTAGTTAAAAAAAGGGAGTTTCGACTCGACCGCTGTCGCACGCGGACGTGTCCGATACAATAGTTGTCAGATTTCGCAATAACTTTGAGTCCACCTTTAATTTTCGTTATTCTGTCCATAGATTTTCCGATTACTTTCTGCAAATATACTTTTTTGTACGAATCCAGATCCGCACTTTTCAGTGCGACCCGCCTACCTTTCTTAAATCCACGTTTATCGGTTACTTGTTCGATACCTGACCGTATAAATGAAGGCGTGTGTGTGTTTCGAGCGCACGTCCTTTGCTCCGGCTAAACGTTGATCTTGGACGGGCCTAGGAGTCTTGGTCTTTGTCCAGTAGTTGAGTAGAACCCTAGAGAGTTATGGTATCGTGATACAATTACATCGCAATTACTACTTAACAACACGTCACACTGTACCTTTCTACAGGCTGAAAGCTTAGACAGTAGCAATATTTATGGAGGATACTCTGCACTCGATTCTCGTCCTAAATCAATTTAAAAAATAGGTGCTTAATATTTGACCTAATTATCTAGGAAAATACAAAAATTATACGCAATCCTCTATGCGTTTATGTTAAAACTCAGTGTCAATGATCGTCGGGTGATTTCACTTTTACTTGAAAGTGAACTTGGGAACGGTACGAACAAAACAAATGCGTTTATTGTTCGTTTTACTATCGAAGGTTTTTAAATTCGGGTCGCCCCTTACAGCTTTCGGCACTGGACATTGCACCGAGTTTTATTACGATTGTGTTTATACTTTTGAAAGTCTTAGAACAAATTGTAACTTAGATTCTCTTTGTTCTGTATTAATATTTGTTTTAATATTATTATTTTATATCTTAAATGTGACCATGAAGTATTATATACTAGAATACTGCGAGTGTTTAACCTTTCACCTGGTATACATACGTGACTACATATCCTTTAGGTACACATATTATTCAAGTATGATATGTTTATTTTCTTTCCTTTATTTTTCATTTAATTAGCTAAAATATCAGATTAGTTGTGTTTATACTTTTGAAAGTCTTAGAACAAGTTTTTACTTAAGTTCTCTAGTTCTATTAATATTTGTTTTGATATTATTATTTTATATGTTAAATGTGACCATAAAGTATTATATACTAGAATACTGCGAGTGTTTAACCTTTCACCTGGTATACATACGTGACTACATATCCTTTAGGTACATATTGTTTAAGTATAATATGTTTATTTTCTTTCCGTTATTTTTCATTTGGGTTGTCTTGTATTAGCTAAATTATCAGATTATAAATACATGTATGTACTTGTGTATGTATGTACCCGTGTGTCTCACTGGCGCATAGATATATGGATAGTATAGCTAGCCTGGTTACCTTCATTCGATGGGTGTTTTTTGCAATCAAGACAACAGACCAAACCGAGGTGTCCACTTCACCCTTGTGCTAGTTATCAAAGGACTGAATGCTGTAAGCGCTTGCCTAAAAAACATACATATATCAATAAATAATTATTATATTCGGGGCTTTCCGTTCCGTCAGATAATAATATGGACGGATAAATTTATATTGACGTATAGTAAAAAACCAAACGCATACTGTATTACGTACAATGTTATTGATATCGAATTTGATAACAAAATAAATGTGTGACGAAAACCGAAAGCTAAAGTTTTTGTATCTTTTATATATAATTTTTTTCTGTACGTGTGTATATCACTTAATTCATCCTAAACGGCTGGAGCGATTTTGATGAAATTTTGTGTGCGTGTTCCAGTAGATCCGAGAATGATTTAGATTCAATTGAATCCGGTAGGTGGCGCTTCGGTTGAATTTCAGATTTAAAAAAAATATTATCAAGGCAGGACAACGTCCACCCGGCCTTCTAGTAGTATAAGTATACTATATACTTATATATACATATAAGTGGCGTTATTTGTCAACTAAATAAGTGTATTATTACTATCGCCCGAGCTTTAGATGTTTTACAAGGAAAGTTTACCTAATACTTCACGTTAAATTTGTCTCGATGAAACTTAAATTGTTACTTTTTTTAAACCAATCTGGTAAACGTATACAAAATTAATGAAATCTCAAATTGGTATCGTAGGCGTAAAATTTCGTTTAAGGATTTAAAAATAAAAATAATTTGGGAATCACATCAAAGTTTTAATATATATAGTAATTTGCGCAAATTGGACGTAATTCTTTCATTATAGGATTATCGTAAATGTGATGCGAACGGCGAATTTATATAATTATTAATATTATAATATACTAGCGGACGCGGAGGACGATGTCCTGCCTTGATAATTAAAAAAGTCCTAAAAGTCAACCGCAGCGCCACCTACCGGGTCCAATTGTGAATCTAAACTGAATCCGGTAGGTGGCGCTGCGGTTGACTCTTAGGATTTTTTTAATTATGAAGGCAGGACAACGTCCCCCGTGCCCGTAGAAGAAATTTATATATAGGTAGGCCGGTAGGTGGCGCTGCGGTTGACTTTTAGGATTTTTTTTTTCTCACGGCAGGACAGTGTCCGCCTGGCAACTAGTTTATGTATAAAACTAGTAATTAATTGCCTGAGCGCTTCAGTTCTCATAAAACGGTTTTCTTTTTTCGTGGGAACTACGTGTTTTATATGGATTGATATTGTGCTATCTTCTTCTATGATATTCAATGTTATTTTCTCATTACTGCTTAACGTAGATCGAAAAGCGTAGTAATGTGTAAATCAGATAATACTTTGAAAAGTTTTCTATATACTAGTAAAATGTAGTAGTCGATTCAATAGTTTCTAAGCTTTAACCCGGATAAACAATACAGAATCATTTATTACAATTTTATATAACACTATAGATTACATATATATGTCGGGGAAAACGTTATTCCCGTTGGCATCGTCATTAGTGGTTACGGGATTAGTGGGCGTCATTCGGGTAAAATGCGAGCACAAAACACAATATTCACAGTTTCACTATATTGTAATTTAGATTCAACAATAGTTATACACTATACAATGATATCGTTGCAAAAATTAACAATTAAGACCGAGCAACGAGTTCGGGGCACCGATCTTACTTTAATCACCGAATATAATAAATACTCTCATCAACGATCCAACTCGATCTGTTGCTATCAAACCAATGTCCCATATAAACTGTCCACCTTCTAAAAGTAAAGATGGCGCTTCGACCCCGCTCGAGGCATTGGCTCTGCTCTGATTGGTCATTACGTAAATTACATTGTATGTAGCTTCTATTACATTATTAAGGTTTTAAGCTATAGAAAAATGTAACAAAATCGTGTGAATAAAGGGGACGAATTATGAAATCGCGAAAAAAAAATTGATTTGTCAGTCAGCTTACGGACAATAATTTTAGGTGATAACGTCATAAGAATATATTAATGAAAAATAGCATACTTTTATGAATTGAATAGAATTATTATATATATAGATAGATACATCACAAGCCGAATGCTTACGCCGATCGCGCCTCTCTATAGCTTGTTCCGCGCTCTCGCTGGCACGCTTCGCTCAGGCGGAACGTGACGAGTCATGCTTTTTCATTAGTGCAATCAGCGTTCATTGATTTATAAGACGTTATCACCTCAAAAATAGTATCATATTACCCTGCAAGGTATGTCCAAAGATGGCTTTAAATTATTGTAGGGACGTGACAGAAGATCCGTTTACGGATTTATACCGTGTTGAGGGGTTGAAAGGTATCTACATAGCTTCTCAAGTGGATTCGAAGGCGCCTGTCGCGAACATCGGCCCGGAGCACCTGGTCTCTCTGATAACCTTCGACCATGGTGTCACGTGGTCGCCTATCAAACCACCCACAGAAGATGAAAACGGTAGGTCGATTTATGTATTTTTCCGTAATACATCGTATGTATTTATTTATTTTCTCCCAACAAGGTCCCTTTGTTTAAGTTATTTTATTGCTCTTTAACGTTTATCACAGGGGCATAGCTACCGCCATATCAGCCGTATCAATGATACGGGGCTCCCGGGCTACAGAGGCCCCCAACGTATATAATATTTACCCTTCATTTGGGCCCCCAACTAATTTTTTGATACAGGGCCCCTCCAATGCACGCTACGCCACTGGTTTATCATTCAAGTCGCCACCTAAAATAGTAATGTGAAATAAGTACTTGGAATTATAAATAAATAAAAATCTTAGTAATAATAAATCTACAGCTGAACAAGATTTTAATTACAAGCCATCTTACAAATCTTCTTTGTACTGATCTTTTGGATGAAATTAGTCATGGAATTTTGGTATTGGTAGACATATAATTAGAAGTAGGTAATTGATTTATTATTATAGAATCTTATTATTATTACTACATTTAAATATATATTCTCTTTTCTAAAATACTATTGAAGGTTGATCGTCTGTATTTTGGTCGCAAACAATGTATACACGAAAACATACGTTCGTTTGGCGTCCATTCAACTCTCCTGTAATTGGCAAACTTTGTGTATCTTAAATATTTATTTTATATTGTATGTTTATATCGTTTCCATACATTGTACAACAGAGGAATCAATAATATATATAATGATAGTGTAGTAAATAGTATAAACAGAGTCTCTTATCGCGTCTATCCGTGTGTTTCCTTATTTATTTTGAACTATACAAAGGATTTGGACACGGTATTCAGTATAGTTTACAGAATATCTTCCGGAATGTTTGAATGTATAATGTATGCGTATTATATTTACAGAACGTGAAAAACATATTTATATTATATTAATGGACTCTCACTGACCAACTCATAATTTTTTTTCACTCACTTAAGTTGTTTATTCTGGCTAAACCTTACAAATAATATTAAAATAGTGTTGAATTGTGTATTTTGAAAAGGTCTTTATAAATATGTCTAAATCCTAATGAATCCTTACCATTTATTATCGTTTACATGTTCTTGAAAAATAATGAGTTATTCACGATCCTGTTTTAACCGAAATAATAGGTATTTATCCTCCTTATATAGTGAAATAATTTAGTTATGTAAATACAAATAGAAAACCTATATAATTTCAATGAATATTAGAAGATATTATACATAGGTTTAAAATTTCTTGCAACAAAATAATAAGTTGTTTGTGTGAATAATCTAACCAAGGCTCTTTGAATTGAAGTGATAGTATCAGAAAAGGGGTTATAACGCACAAATTAGTATATGCCACCTATGCAAAGTCGGGGCGGGTGGCTAGAAATATATATGGATAAATCTCTTCTTTTTAACTCGTCCGGGATTTCTTTTTGATTATGAAATTAAATATTTTACGATTAATGGTTAAGTTTCAACCAATTAACTGGATGTGATGATTTTTTATTCAAGACTAAGATGTTTAGGGCTTATATTCCAAATAAGTTTTAATTTTTGTACCTACAGTATATATAAAATAATGTAATTATTATTTTCATTCAGGTAAACCACTAAACTGTCACATCGAGAATTCATGCAGTCTACACTTGTGTCAGAAATTCAGCCAACTGTATCCAGTAACGAGGTAACAATTTTTATAATATTAATCTATAGTTTGACTATTTTACTCTTTTTATTTAAATTCAATCTTGGGACTTCTAGGAGTCTTGAAAGTAAAAGAAAAAAGAAAGGGCATAAAAAAAGTTTCGCCTCGACCGCTGTCGCACACGGACGTGTCCGATACAATCGTCAGATGCGCAATAACTTTGAGTTCACCTTTCATTTTCGTTATTTTGTACATGGATTTTCCGATTAATTTCTGCAAATATACTTTTTTGTGCGAATCCAAACCCGCACTTTTCAGTGCGACCCGCGTACCTCTCTTTAATCCATGTTTAGAGGTTAATTGTTCGATACCTGACTTGACGAATGAAGGCGTGTGTGTGTTTCGAGCGCATGTCCTTTGCTCCGGGTAAACGTTGATCTTGGACGAGCCTAGGAGTCTTGGTCTTTGTCCAGTAGTTGAGTAGAACCCTAGAGAGTTATGCTATCGTGATACAATTACATCGCAATTACTACATAACAACACACGTCACACTGTACCTTTCTACAGGCTGAAAGCTTAGACAGTAGCAATATTTATGGAGAATACTCTGCACTCGATTCTCGTCCTAAATCAATTTAAAAAATAGGTGCTTAATATTTGACCTAATTATCTAGGAAAATACAAAAATTATACGCAATCCTCTATGCGTTTATGTTAAAACTCAGTGTCAATGATCGTCGGGTGATTTCACTTTTACTTGAAAGTGAACTTGGGAACGGTACGAACAAAACAAATGCGTTTATTGTTCGTTTTACTATCGAAGGTTTTTAAATTCGGGTCGCCCCTTACAGCTTTCGGCACTGGACATTGCACCGAGTTTTATTACGATTGTGTTTATACTTTTGAAAGTCTTAGAACAAATTGTAACTTAGATTCTCTTTGTTCTGTATTAATATTTGTTTTAATATTATTATTTTATATCTTAAATGTGACCATGAAGTATTATATACTAGAATACTGCGAGTGTTTAACCTTTCACCTGGTATACATACGTGACTACATATCCTTTAGGTACACATATTATTCAAGTATGATATGTTTATTTTCTTTCCTTTATTTTTCATTTAATTAGCTAAAATATCAGATTAGAAATACATGTATGTACTTGTGTATGTATGTATGTGTACCCGTGTGTTTCACTGGCGCATACATATATGAATAGTATATCTAGCCTGGTTACCTTCATTCAATAGGTGTTTTTTGCAATCAAGACAACAGCCCAAACCGAGGTGCCCACTGCACCCTTGTGCTAGTTATCAAAGGATGAATGTTGTAAGCGTTTGCCTAAAAACATACACATATAAATAAATAATTATTATATTCTGGGGCTTTCCGTTCCGTCAGATAATAATATGGACGGATAAATTTATATTGACGTATAGTAAAAAACCAAACGCATACTGTATTACGTACAATGTTATTGATATCGAATTTGATAACAAAATAAATGTGTGACGAAAACCGAAAGCTAAAGTTTTTGTATCTTTTATATATAATTTTTTTCTGTACGTGTGTATATCACTTAATTCATCCTAAACGGCTGGAGCGATTTTGATGAAATTTTGTGTGCGTGTTCCAGTAGATCCGAGAATGATTTAGATTCAATTGAATCCGGTAGGTGGCGCTGCGGTTGAATTTCAGATTTAAAAAAAATATTATCAAGGCAGGACAACGTCCACCCGGCCTTCTAGTAGTATAAGTATACTATATACTTATATATACATATAAGTGGCGTTATTTGTCAACTAAATAAGTGTATTATTACTATCGCCCGAGCTTTAGATGTTTTACAAGGAAAGTTTACCTAATACTTCACGTTAAATTTGTCTCGATGAAACTTAAATTGTTACTTTTTTTAAACCAATCTGGTAAACGTATACAAAATTAATGAAATCTCAAATTGGTATCGTAGGCGTAAAATTTCGTTTAAGGATTTAAAAATAAAAATAATTTGGGAATCACATCAAAGTTTTAATATATATAGTAATTTGCGCAAATTGGACGTAATTCTTTCATTATAGGATTATCGTAAATGTGATGCGAACGGCGAATTTATATAATTATTAATATTATAATATACTAGCGGACGCGGAGGACGATGTCCTGCCTTGATAATTAAAAAAGTCCTAAAAGTCAACCGCAGCGCCACCTACCGGGTCCAATTGTGAATCTAAACCATTCTCGGATCCATTCAAACAGGCACACAAAATTTTATCAAAATCGGTCCAGCCGTTTAAGAGGCGTTCAGTGACATACACATGTAAAGAAGAAATGTATATATGGTAGGCCGGTAGGTGGCGCTGCGGTTGACTTTTAGGATTTTTTTTTTGTTTTCAGGCAGGACAATGTCCGCCGGGCAACTAGTTTATGTATAAAGTTAGTAATTAATTGCCTGAGCGCTTTAGTTCTCATAAAACGGTTTTCTTTTTTCGTAGGAACTATGCATTTTATATGGATTGATTTTGTACTATCTTCTATGTTTTAAATGTTATTATCTCATTAATGCTTAACGTAGATCGAAAAGCATAGTAATGTGTAAACCAGATAATACTTTGAAAAGTTTTCTATATACTAGTAAAATGTAGTAGTCGATTCAATAGTTTCTAAGCTTTAACCCGGATAAACAATACAGAATCATTTATTACAATTTTATATAACACTATAGATTACATATATATGTCGGGGAAAACGTTATTCCCGTTGGCATCGTCATTAGTGGTTACAGGATTAGTGGGCGTCATTCGGGTAAAATGCAAGCACAAAACACAATATTCACAGTTTCACTATATTGTAAAATTTAGATTCAACAATAGTTTTACACTATACAATGATATCGTTGCAAAAATTAACAATTAAGACCGAGCAGCGAGTTCGGGGCACCGATCTTACTTTAATCACCGAATATAATAATACTCTCATCAACGATCCAACTCGATCTGTTGCTACCAAACGAATGTCCCATATAAACTGTCCACCTTCTAAAAGTAAAGATGGCGCCTCGACCACGCTCGAGGCATTAGCTCTGCTCTGATTGGTCATTACGTAAATTACATTGTATGTAGCTTCTATTACATTATTAAGGTTTTAAGCTATAGAAAAATGTAACAAATGAAATAGAATAAAAATTAAGTATTTTGAAAGTAATAAAACTGTACGCCTCTTAAAGTAAATGTTGTCTCGACTCCGCTCGAGGCACATGGTCTGTTCTGATTGGTCGTTATGTGAATTACAATATTCTTAACTTTTATCAGATTATTAAGGCTTTTAAGTTATAGAAAAATGTTATAAATCAAATAAAATTAAATTAAGAATTTAGATGAAGACAAATAATATTATGTGTGCAAACAATAATCAACTCGACTTCTAGCTTCCTCAGACATATATAATAGTAAAACCTTTATATAACATTAGTAATTTGTTACTGGATAAACAATGTTTACTATATTAAACTATAATAAGTTTTTTATATGTTCTTTGTACCAAGTTCAATCTCACAGGTCGTTAAACTCTTATATTATCATGTCAACTATAATTCAGTTATGACGTGAAAACATTATATTTGCATATCGTGGGTTTAATATTAAAGAGGTGAATAGTGAATGTCACTGATATTTGTGTAAACGTTGTAAATGTGAGTTTGGGATTTATAGGTGGCAAACGAATAGGCAGATCACTTGATGGTAAGTGATCACCGCCATCCATAGACAGTAGCAACTCCAGGGGAGTGACAAATGCGTTGCCAGCCTGTGTTTGGGGAGGGGGAGGAGGAGTTGGCAGGGAGGAGAGGGGAGGTGGGTCCCGGTCGCTCTCACTGGCCGAACGAAACGCAACAATGCAAGCATTTTTACTTCACGTCGGTTTTCTGTGAGAGGGTGGTACTACCCCAGGCGAGCCGACCCATTTATACTATAAACAGTAATAGGCTTGAAGTAAAAAGCAAACAAGTGTGCCGCAAGGTACTCATGTTTCATACATTATCCGACACAAAATACATATACGAGTTGTCGAGGTATGTACGCTTGGTACACATATGTTTCAATAACTCATATAAGTATGAATATGTAGCGCTTAGCTTAGGTTAGCTCAGGTAGGTCGCGAATTGCATGTATCAGGCAACAGCCCAAGCCGAGGTGTGCCGTGCACCCTTGAGCTAGTTGTCAAAATTAAATCGGCTGAGTGCCTTAAGCGCTTGCCTTAGTAGTCCGGTGAAGCTGTTAAGACCTGTCTAGGTCAATAGCGTAGTCAGATTTAAAGAAAATCTGTTTTATACTCTAGAAATTACGTCATTTTAGTATTGAAAGAGCAGGAAATAAGTTTGGTATAAAGGTATAAATAAAATAAACTATTAGGTCTATAAATAAACTATAAAATAAACTAATAGGTCAGATTGTGACAGTTATGAAAAAAAAAATGCTTTTATATCTGTGCCTGATTAGTGTAAACATTTTTAGACTGGGACACCATGACTTAACACTAAAGTGCACTATTAATTAAAAGTTTGGGAATTCGTTATCATAGATAATATCAAGGTTTATATTGTGTTTATTAGTATTATAAAGGGTAATACTATCCATGGTAAATTATTACAGGCTAGTAAAATGACGAGTGGTTTTATCTACAGCTCCATGTAACAGATAATCATTTTCTCAGTTCATGGTCCATCCCACGAATATTAGTGGGGTGAACAGATTACTCTTCGTAGGTAAATGGATCAGTAATTTAATTGCATAAGACAAGAGAGGTCAAAGATTTGAGAAAAGTGTGAAAGTAGTTTTCTTTTACTGATATTTTTATTATCTTAATAGATTTGAGATTTGCAATCTTGATAACTTGAGACTATGTAGGTAATAGGTTGCGTATAGTTTCTTTTTTAGTTTTTAAATTCACGATTGACAATTTTCAGTTACGTACAATTGAATACACAATGTATACACTAGTAATTAGTGAAGGTAGGAAGGTAAAATTAATTGAAAAAGAAGTGTAGGTAGAGTAATCTATTACTTGTTTATATATATATTTTAACAATACAATTACCGGATGAAGTATTTCCTTGTTAAAGACAAATTTGTATAAAAGAGGTCAGGCATTAAAATTTCAAAAGTATAAATTGTTCACAGCCCACCAGGAAATGTGATTACCAATGGTTTGAGGTAAATTAATACATCATTGGCTTAGCGTTTGATATCACAAAAATGCGTCGTTAACAACATTTATTTTTGCACATTGCAAGCTTAATATTATTGTTGTGTATTAAATCGTTTAGATTTCATAATACTTTTTAAAATCTGTCTTGTTTTAATTAATTATATACAAATGCTGTTCATTTCTGTGTGCAATATGTGATTGAAAGTGTTTTATTAAAAACAAATTATGAGATATGTCTTGATGTATTTTTATTGAATCTGTTGTCGATGAATTATTTAAAAGTAGTTACAGATTTTCTTTACATTAAAATGGAAGTTTTGCAAAATCTTTTGCTATTGTTATCGGTTTTTGCGAACAAAATACCATCGTGCTAATGTTCTAAGAAATTTTTGGATATGCGAATTTTCCTTATTTATATACTTCTAACATTCTAAGTGAATAGCATATCACAGTTTGAAACATGTAACTAACCTCTATACAGTTGTTTGAGTTGAATTAATGTATTTACTTAGTACACAATAATATATAATACATAAAAGTCGTAATTTGTAAAAAATATGTAGATAATCATCATTAATTGTAAATATTCATTTTAGGTTATGGTTCATATTCACCTCTCGTAGAAAGTTTTTGTTATCATATACATTTTAATAGATATAATATTTAATTATAAGTTAAGTAATAAAGTCTTTTCGATGCCTAATCCCTCATAAAAAGAAACGTAGAAGTTTTTTTTAAAGTAAAAATAATCTACACACTAACAGTATAAATACAATTATTATATCCTTAAGTTGGTACACAAGAATGGCACTTTATCCCAAAAGAATCATAAAATAATCCTGTACTTTATTAAAACGCCTCTTTCTTAAAGTCGTTTAATACACAATTATCGTCTCTGGTCGTCTAAGATACAGTTCTTATTTGTTTAACATTAGGTGCCGCTGAGGTAAATTCGCTTAAGAAGTGTAAGAAGATGTTCAAGTAGAATAAGAAACCATTGCGGCAGATCAATATATGTGTTTTTAATTTTTTGAAAGCAATAAATAGTAAATACAGTCAATTTAATATTTTAGGTCAGCAAGTATACTGAGTTCTAAATCCGCCCCTGGTATTATAATGGCAACAGGAGTAATGGGCAAGTCCCTGAAGGGTATACCAGGAGTTTACATGAGCAGGGACGCTGGCTTAACTTGGAAGAGAATCCTTAAAGACTTTTATTTCTTCAACTATGGTGACCACGGCGGCGTTTTAGTAGTGGTCAAATACTTTAAATCTCGCGGAGAAACTCGGAGAATATTATACTCTACTAATGAAGGCGTCGAATGGAATTCATATCAGTGAGTCATGCAATTATTGTACAATTTATTGTGTAATTATTTGTTGTTTACTATTACATGATAATTTATGTTTGTAGGTTCAACGCCGATGACCTGCGTATTTATGGACTAATGACCGAGCCCGGTGAGAATACTACAATGTTCACAATGTTTGGTTCAGCGAACGATCAGCATCAATGGATCATTATAACACTTGATTTGAAAAACACTTTTGCGCGTAACTGTACTCAAGACGATTATAAATTTTGGTCTCCGTCGCCACCCAATTCCTCGGTCTCCTGTGTATTAGGATCAAGAGACGTATTCCAAAGACGTCTAGCTCATACGGACTGCTACAACGGCATCGAATATGAAAGACCAGTCAAGAAAGAAGTATGTGAGTGTACACGTAGAGATTACGAATGCGACTTCGGGTTCATGTTGTCTGGTGAAGAGTGCATACAGAATAAGTCAGTTAAATACGATCCTTATGCCATTCCGCCTGACTGCATTCCGGGCCAGTACTATGTGCAAACTAAAGGGTATTGGAAAATCGATGGAAATATGTGTGCGATATCTGGTTATTCAGGTTATGCGCCTGAAATGATCCCATGCCCCATTGAGGAGCCGACAGAATTTATGCTCGTTGCGTTGAGAGATAAGATAGCTCGGATAGATCTCTCAACCAATGTCACAATATATCCTATTGAGAATCAAAAGAATATACTAGCAATAGAATTTGATGTAAAGAACAACTGTATTTATTGGGCTGATATAGAATTGGACAGAATCAGCAGGCAATGTTTTAATAATGGTTCTCATCAAGAGATTATCGTTGATACGGATTTGGCCAGTATTGAAGGCATGGCTCTCGATTGGATTTCCAACGTATTGTTCTTTGTTGATGGTCTTAGGAAGAAGATCGAAGCTGTAAGGACGGATTTGATAAACGAAGGCAGAATGAGGGTCACAATTTTAGACAACAAAGTTCTATCGAAGCCTCGCGGTATTGCGGTGCATCCAAAAGCGGGCTACTTGTTTTGGACAGATTGGGACGCGAGCAATCCAACGGTCTCTAGATCCAATCTTGATGGCACAGATGTGAAGAAATTGTTTGGGAAACCGATAGTGCATTGGCCTAATGGAATAACTGTAGATCAGATGTCTGAAAGGATTTATTGGGTAGATGCGAATGAGGACTACATCGCTAGTTCCGATTTGAATGGACGCTATCTTAGGAGGATTCTTTGGAATGATAATAAGGTGATCCATCCGTTTGCTGTAGCCGTTCTAAAGGATAAAATGTATTGGGACGACTGGAAAGCGAAGTCGATATTTATAGCTGACAAAGATACGGGGATGAATGTCATTACTATCAACAATTCGTTCTCGGATTTGATGGACTTAAAGGTGTTTGCCCATTCGGTACAACATGGAATAAATGCGTGTTCATTTAAAAATACGAGTTGTGATGGAATGTGCTTGGGCAAGCCCGGGAATAATAGCTTCAGTTGCCTTTGTCCCGATGGGTTTAAGAATGTGAACGGATCTTGTCTTTGTCCGGACGGCGCGAAGCCTTTAGCTAATATGACTTGTCCTAAAACAGCTGGAACGACATGTGGCCCTGTAAGTTAATATTTTTAATAATAAACATAATGAGTCTTATTACAAAAACAAAAATGAACACCGGTATAACACGAGTTTTACTAAGCAGTGCCTAAAATTTAAAATCTAGTTGAAGTCATGTTTAAAATACTTTATTACAAAAGCGTGTTCTCTAGCTAAACATCTGATTTATGTTTTTTATGCAAGCAACTCTGAATAGCATTCGTTCAATTCAAAAACGTTCCATTACATACAGATATTTTTGAAACAATTTGAATTTATGAATAGTATTTTTGTTTAAATCTTCATTAATAAAAAATTACTTATTATACGTTAAATTGGTTTTATCATTATTGAGATATTTTAGTTAAAAGAAAATGATGTATAGTATAAATAAAATAAACAATTTATATATTACCTCAAAGTGCGTAAGGTGGAACAACAGTATAATGACAGATTAAGACACTGTCAGATGTCAGTAGTGTCAAATAGTAGTAGTTATGATTTACTTGTGAATGTCTAAAATTGTTTAATTTATTTACTTCTTCCAAATTAATTATACCCACGATATCCATAATTTATTATGAAACTTCTTTTACCGGCAAATAGAGGTACAGTTAATTACAACAATAGAATAAGAACGGTCAATTTAGACAAGTGTTAGAGAATATCGAAATTAAAATGATGTCCATCTGTAAGCAAGAGTAAGATACTATTTTGTGATCAAACTTTTTTTAAGTAAGAGTTCAGTGCGTATTTAACTTTTTCGTAATAGCCTAATATTTTTTAGTAATTTATATGATTGAAGTAGGTACACTAATATCTATGTTATATAGTTTTCTTTGTTGCTACATAAATAAGTAAATATTATTCGTTGTTTTTATAAGAAAGAGCTATTCGGAAGCAAATCTATTTATATTCAAATTAATTTAATATTTTTGTGAGTTTCGGTTGTGTACTGATGATAATCTTCACAACCTAATTTGGAGTTCATGGTTGCTTTTAAGCTGCTTGAATTTATTAATTCCGTAACTGCTTCAGTAGTTACAATTTGTTGCCCAGTTATTTGACGACAATCTCATTATAATGCTTGACATGCGACTTCAGAACTAAAAAACAATTTGACGCTAAACAGCGGTGAAAATTTTTAGAAGTCTGCTGTCGCTAATGGACGCCAAACTGATACCAAAAGTACATGAGCAAATTTTTTTATTATATTAAACTCGATAATTTACATACTTCCTGATTGGAAAAAGTAGTAAAATATAAATGAACTGTTGGTTTTTTTTTTAATTAAATATGCATTTCAAAGTTCTACTGATATAATAATACCACTGACTGCATAGCCACTACTGTGATGGTAAGGAACAAAGGTAGTTGCTTACGTTAATCGTAATTTGGGGGCAACTGTTTTTCCCCAATTTAGATTTCAGTTTGACAACAGTTTGCGATAGTACATTGATATTAATTTAGTTCGAAATGGTTATTGGGCTAGATATTAGTGATCTACGACGTTTTTACATGGTGATATTATTATCATTGTTGTTTTTGTATACCAGTGATATTTTTCCCTATAGCACATAGGGAAAAAATTTAGAGATTATGCGAAGTGGGGAGTATTTATATGTAAATTGTAACAGTATTTAGTTTAACTTAAGATACCTTTCCTATATCTTTAGGAGCACTTCGCCTGTAAATTCAAAAATGCTTGCATACCGGCTGCATGGCGTTGCGACGGCAATAACGACTGTGGAGACCATTCGGATGAAATGGGATGCTTGTGTTCACCCCCTATGATTTCCTGCGACATCACCAGCTGCTACATGCCGCAATGGAAATGCGATGGCGATATCGATTGTGCTGATATGAGCGATGAGAAAGGTTAGTGAATCTCTGTATAAACATTTACTCATTTCGTTATATTCAGTTTTGATTGTTTTTATACTTCTGTGTCTAAATTATCTAGGTATTATTCACACAAAAGTTATTAGTTTTGCACCTATTTTGGTTACATATGACGTCTAACTCTTCTTCTTCTTACCCTTATCACACCTAAGTAGGGTCGGTATAACATGTTTGTTATGTTGTGGTGTGGTGTGACGTAACGTCTAATTATAATCTGCATATTTTAATAACAAAACAGCTAACAAAAAAAAAAAAAACAAAATAGCCTACGTTTGAAGCGATACGATTTTGTTTAAGAGTGATATAAATATATATATTAATGCATGTGGGTTTATTTCATCGCGGACTTACGTGCGTGCAATGGCACATTGCGAGTCTATTTCGTTACGGACATACGCGTGCAGCGGCACGTTGTACGACCAGATTAGTCCCCCATCGGCAGCGGCTCAAGCCTAGGTCCGTTCCCTCGGCGTGGAGCCCTTGAGTACGCTGCTCGCGCGATACACTCACACAAAATCTTACATCACTGCGACAACATTACACATATCACCTCCCCACACGTGCACGCGTACACGCTTACACATGAAAGTGGAAGGGTTTTAGGTTTTTCCTTTATCAAACTGAAATAGTTTAGAAAATTATCCTATACGAAATATACCTAGTCTTGCCATATATACTGAAGAAAAAATAAATTTTCTATTGCAAATAACATTTATTACTTTTACTGTGTGTTAGTTTAATACATAAATATAAAACAATTTAAAATATAAAAAAACTTATTCGAAGTGTTCTCCATTGGCTGCAAAACAGTCCTTTAAACGTTGAGGCTAGTTATCAATAGAGGTACGCTTTCGTTTACGCTTACTCTCTTTCCATGGGAAAATTCTTCACTACCAATCGTACGGATTGTTTTAGGGACTCCAAATTATTATGGCGTTTAGCCGTACTCTTTAAAACTAACCATAAATCATAATCCAGCGAATTAAAATCCGGACTAGCCGACCAACCTTCAGCTCTAATGAAGTCCGTTCGTTTCCAACCAAGACTGCTTTATGACACGGCGCCGAGTCTTGCTGGAAGGACCATTCTTGGTTATTGAACATGGTGTTGTTAAGGGGCTTCACTACCTTCTCAAGAATGGTTTCTTGATTCACTTGTGCCGATATTTTGATACCTTTCTTACAAAAGTATGGCTCAGTTACTCCTTCATAGCTAATACCCCATCAAACCATCACTAAAGTCGGATAGTGCCCACGTTGCACTTTGTCGACTAATTGTGAAGCTTCTTTAGAGCTTTGAGCATAATACGGTCATTTTGTTTGTTTAAATGTTGCTCAATTGTAAAAAAAATCTCATCCGTAAACAACATTTTTCTGTGATCTCCCTTTGCGTATCGCTTCAGTAGTTGTTTGTTTTACCATCCTATTCTTTTTTAAATTATTAGTTAAGAAATGACCAGTACGTCTCTTATAGGTTGCAAGTCCTAAGTCATATTTTAAAATACGCGACATGGTTCTATGTGCTGTCTTCATCTTCCGAGATAAAATCATTTGCTTTCGGACAGGATTTCTTCGAATTCTTTCCCTTACTGTTTTGACCACCTTTTTCGTACGAACACTACGTGGACGGCCAAATCTTTTTCTGTCACAAACAGAGGAGGACTCGTTGTACCAATTAATAGCCCCGTACACAAACATTTTACTAATACCAAATATATAGTTTTAAATATTGCATTTGGCTCCATACCTACTTTGTGTAATGCGATTACAGCGATTCGGTTCCCTTTATCATCCTACTCCATTTTAATATCGCAAAACATTGTACAATGTATTGGCGCCAAAATTAGAAAACCTAATGAATAATCATATAAAAATGTCATATTCCAAATTCAAATGTAATATTTCGTTTATTTTAATTGTAACAGTATTTATGGCCAGACTAAGTATATAAGAGTTGTTGAGGTATGTATGCTTGGTACACATTATATGTTTTAACAACTCATATATGTATGAATAGTTAGCTTAGCTCAGATAGGTCGTGAATTGCATGTATCAGGCAACAGCCCAAGCCGAGGTGTGCTGTGTACCCTTGAGCTAGTTGTCAAATAAAGTCGGCTGAGTGCCTTAAGCGCTCGCCTTTATAGTCCGGTGAAGCTGTTAAGACCTTGCTAGGTCAACGCGTAGTCAGTTCGAAATAAAAAAGAATGTATGCGAATTTATTTCGGTTCGGATGCCCAGTACAGTGGCATATCCTATGCGAGCCTATTTCGTTGCAGATTTACGCATGCAACATCGTTTGCGAGTCTATTTCGCCGCGGACTTAGGCTTGCAGCGGTATATTTTATTATGTCTTATTTCATAGCGGACAAAGACATGTACCGGGCGTTCTGGAGTAGTCAACAGAAGATCGAGTAACTTGAAAAACTATATTTCTGGAAAGAAACAATGCATGCCGTTGCCTTGTAACCACCATATAAGTCTACACTGTATTTATACGTTACCTGCTCTCTAGCAAAGTACTAGTAAATACAAACTTTTACGTGAACCGCGTTCCAGAGACAGTCTACAAAAAACGTAAAAGTACGTTTGACGCACGCAATATGTAAAAAACTGTTATGTCAATTACGACGAATCGCTATATAACCTTCAAATTGGAAAATTCAGATTGTGCAACCTTAACAAAGCAACGCTAGACCTGTATCTCTACATAAAAAGGAATTCTTAAGTCTAGTGGTCTATATATATATAAGAGTAGTTTGGTTAACATTATGGGTATCGCTTTGCTCTTGTGAAATGCGTAATTAGAGACAGATTTTACTGTAACTGTAATGAATTCGACATTTATCAAAGTCCGTCAGAATTATTGATGTGCGTTTTCGTTCAGATTGCGGAAAACTGAACTGCACTGAAAGCCAGTTCCAGTGTGGTAACGGGTATTGTATAGAGAAACGATGGGTATGTGACGGTGATAACGATTGCAAGGATGGATCCGATGAACGAAATTGCACGGTGAGTCTTTTTTTTTTAATATTCTAAATTCTATAGTTTGGGTTAAGGAATTTGCTAGATGTTAAAAGCCATGGCTGCAGCCTATTTAATAGTAGGATCTGAATAGTGTTAGCGAAATAGTTTCGAATATTTTCGACCAAAATATGTCATTAAAGAATATTCATGACTATAACCTGCGCTCTTTTCATTATTCTTACTTAATATTATAAATGCGAATGTGAGTTTGTTTATTATATATAAAAGTTATGAAAGATTTAAAATGCGTGGGTCAGCGTCACAAAAATGTCATGGTGTATTCTTTGACCCAGGTTTATTACGAAGAGACTAGGTATTTTGAAATTACCACGACTCTCTGACTTGCATCTAAACCATTTTGAAATTACCACGACTCTCTGACTTGCATCTAAACCATTTTGAAATTACCAGGACTCTCTGACTTGCATCTTAACCATTTTGAAAATACCACGACTCTCTGACTTGCATCTAAACCATTTTGAAATTACCACGACTCTCTGACTAGCATCTAAACCATTTTGAAAATACCACGACTCTCTGACTTGCATCTAAACCATTTTGAAATTACCACGACTCTCTGACTTGCATCTAAACCATTTTGAAATTACCAGGACTCTCTGACTTGCATCTTAACCATTTTGAAAATACCACGACTCTCTGACTTGCATCTAAACCATTTTGAAATTACCACGACTCTCTGACTTGCATCTAAACCATTTTGAAATTACCACGACTCTCTGACTTGCATCTTAACCATTTTTAAAATACCACGACTGTCTGACTTGCATCTAAACCATTTTGAAATTACCACGACTCTCTGACTTGCATCTTAACCATTTTGAAATTACCACGACTCTCCGAGTTGCATCTTACCCATTTTGAAATTACCACGACTCTCCGACTTGCATCTTAACCATTTTGGAAAAACCGCGTCTCTGACTTGCATCTAAACCATTTTGAAATTACCACGACTCTCTGACTTGCATCTAAACCATTTTGAAATTACTACGGCTCTCTGACTTGCATCTAAACCATTTTGAAATTACCACGACTCTCTGACTAGCATCTAAACCATTTTGAAAATACCACGACTCTCTGACTTGCATCTAAACCATTTTGAAAATACCACGACTCTCTGACTTGCATCTAAACCATTTTGAAATTACCACGACTCTCCGACTTACATCTTAACCATTTTGAAAATACCACGACTCTCTGACTTGCAACTAAACCATTTTGAAATTACCATGACTCTCTGACTTGCATCTAACTTCATCAAGACTGACAATGACAAATGACGAATGACAAGTCTTGGTGACTTTTATATAATGCTCATGCAAAACGTCAATGGAAAAATAAGTGAATCGTATCAAATTCCTATCAGCCCTCTCTCCCTTTATATTCGTAATTCCAAATTATCTCTGTGCGGAACCAATAAAATAAAATAAAGTGAATTTTTGAAGTTAGTCGTTTGGCTGGCTCACGCATTTTAAAATTTTCATAACGTTTTTTATAAAGGTGAGCAAAAATAATTAAAAAATGTGGAATTGATGGGCATACTCTCTACGAATTTTCTATTCTTACGCGAAAAATGGGGGACCGACTTTTCGGTGTTCAAGCTCGTGATTGTATTGTACGCAAGGCTATATATTCTGAGCGAACAATAAGATTTAAGACGACTGTACGGTATTAATTTTAAGGTTCAGGTGAAACGTCCCGATGTAACCAGCTGTACGGGAAATGGTTTCCCGTGTGGCAACGATACGAGCTTGTGCGTACCGAACTCGTGGGTCTGTGACGGAGAACAAGACTGTCCGAGCGGTTCCGATGAGTCCGAAGAACGGTGTAACACTTCAACATGCGCTCCGTTTATGTTCAGATGCCCTAATGGAAAATGCATATTTAAGACTTGGGTAAGTTATTTCTACTTCTATACTAATATTATAAAGAGTTAAAGTTTGAGAGTTTGTGACGTTGCAGGGAGTAATCTCAGGAGCTACTGGTCCGATTTAAAAAAATATTTCAGTGTTATATAGCTTATTTATCAAGAAAGGTTATATGCTATATAACATCACGCTAAGACCAAGGAGCAGAGCACCAATGAAGAATGTTTTAAAATCGGGGTTTACTTTCCTCTTGAGAGAGCTTCAAAGTAAAGTCTATTCCACGCAGACGAAGTCACTGGCACAGGCTAGTAATTTATAAGTGGTGATAAAAATCTAATGATCAAATAAGTATCAAGCTGAAGGTATTGAAAAATATCGATCTTGGGTGTTAAAATATATTTATATGTTTAATTTTCTGTCCGCTCTATTTCTTTGTTTTTGCATATCGGACTTTAGACCACCTTACACTTTGTATGGTAATTACTGTGCTTCTAAGGGTTATATCGCCATGTTAGATAGATGTGACATGTTTTATCATAAAATAGACTGAAATTTAAAAAAATATCACAAGTCATATGATGATGGTAAGAGATTAGCACGTTTCGGAGTTTTTTACATTACTTTGTGTAAGAGTACACAAATAACTCTTGTGTTATTTGAGGAGTCAAATAAATATAGAGGTATTTTGTAATATTGGTGGTGTTTTACGTAATGCATTTCGGTTACTTTGCACAAGTGATGAGCATTGGATGGGAAATAATACTGCGTTGTTGCGTAAAGGTCTAACAAAGGGGCCACCATTTTGTTAGAACATTGAAATTATCACAAGAAACTTGTAATATTAATAATACTTATTAATGCCAGTAATAATCTAGAAATTTTGGTTGCCAAAATTAAAACTAAAAAAGCACGTTTAAAAAGATCTTGAGATTTATTATAACATTGGTTATGAAACGCACAAACAATTGTGTGGAGAATTTTTGTATGTGAAGTTTGGGACTTGAAATATGAATTATGCTTAAAAATACTGACACTGGGACAACTGGGACCGTTTGCTACGAAAGTGTAGGAAATAAGTGTCATCAATTTTTTGACGTGATAACGTCTTATAAAGCATGCATGCATGAAAAAGCATGATTCATTGTCACGTTCCGCCTGAGCCGAGCGTGTAACGAGAGCGTGGAACAAGCTATAGAGAGCCGCGATCGGCCTAAGCGTTCGGCTTGTATAGCATTTACCTCTCTTCCACTCCATCGATCGATGCGTTCGAGTCGTTGTCACGTAAAATTATCGTCCGTAAACCGACTTTACGGACAACCAATTTTTTTTTTATCGTTTATAATGTTATCGACATTAGGTTTGCGACGGTGAGAATGACTGCAGCGATCAGGAGTCATCGGACGAACAGAACTGTACTAATATAGGGCATTCTAAACTACTTCCCGACCCTCATACGGAGAGACCGACGTTCCCTAATGAGACGTGTCTGAACTGGATGTTGAAATGTAATAACGGGAACTGTGTGCCTGATTGGTGGAGGTGCGACGGTATAGACGATTGCGGGGACCATTCGGACGAAGTCGGTTGCGGGTTGATCCTCCCCGAGACCAAACCGATCAATAATAATCATCCGATGGTCCGGTTGAAGTGCGGAAAGAATCAGTTCACTTGTTCACCAGGTTAGTGTACACTTGTCTATTTTGAAACTTTTTTTGATATACAAATAATAATAATAAGTAATTATAGGCCTATATCACTTGCAACAATAATGGCTAAGATATTAGATAGTTTGCTTAAGTCACAATTAAATAATTACATCAATCTTCATGATACTCAGTTTGGGTTTCGCACTGGTCTATCTACAGAAACCGCTATTTTGACTTTGAAACAAGTTGTGAGATATTACACAGATAGACGTACTCCAGTGTATGCATGTTTTTTGGACCTATTAAAGGCTTTTGATATGGTAAACTATCAAGCATTATGGCAAAAGTTGCGAAACACTGGAATACCAAATGAAATATCTTTAGTTTTTGAATATTGGTACAGTAATCAAATTAATCATATTCGATGGGATGGAACTCTTTCTGAAGCATATAAACTTAAATGTGGGGTAAGACAGGGTGGTCTGACGTCACCAAATTTATTTAATTTGTACATAAATGACCTGATTCTAAAACTGAACAGCATGCATGTCGGGTGCTATATGGATGGTATAAATGTTAATAATATAAATTATGCCGACGACATGGTGCTGTTGAGCCCTTCGATTGGTGGTCTCAGGAAATTGTTACGAGCGTGTGAAACTTATGTTAATTTATATGGTCTTAAATACAATTGTAATAAAAGCCATTATATGCTATTTAATCCTCGCGAGAAAGCTATTACATGCAATCTACCTGTGAGTCTTAGTGGTAATGCTTTAGAAAGGGTTTCGCAAGTTAAATATCTTGGACACTACATCACGGATAATATGAAAGATGACAAGGACATAGAAAGAGAGCGCAGGGCATTGTCGGTGAGAGGGAATATGCTGGTCCGGAGGTTTACACGTTGCACAAGAAGTGTAAAAATAACATTATTTAAAGCCTATTGCCAGAGCTTCTATACCAGCAATCTCTGGACCTCATATACACTGCTTGCATACAATGCATTGCGTATACAGTACAACAATGTCTTTAGAGCATTGTTGGGGTTGCCTCGATATTGTAGTGCATCGGGCATGTTTGCTGAAGCTCGTGTGGATGATTTTTACGCAATCATTCGAAAAAAAGCAAACTCACTGATGGATCGTATGTGTGGCAGCTCAAATAGTGTCTTGAAGATGTTATCAAATAGATCTGATAGTTTGTTTGTCCACAAATGGACAAATTTGTTAAAAAGTGTGTGCACCTACACAAACTAATATATTCTGATTGTGTGGGTGAAGAAATTTGTAAATAGTAATAAAACATGCTGTATTACCTTTAACATGGGCTAAGTTTTACTAACAAAAATGGATGTAATATCTGAATTTAATAAATTATTATATAATAACATCTCTATAACTAATTTTGGTATAATTCTCATAATATAGTCATTTTTGAAGTAAAATTTCTTGAGGCGTGACAAGGAGGTAACTGGACGACAATGCAACGGAAGTCCGTTACGGTAATATGATGTCACGTTTCTGCACCATCCGGTTTATAAATATTTTTAATTGAGCATACTCTTGATCCGCGCCTTTTTTCTAATTTCGTTTATTTTATTAAGTCAAATCAAAAACCGTTATAAATGTAGTAGTCATTAGGGTGTTTTTATTTATCATTTTCTTTACTTGCAGCTCCTCAAAATGCATAATTATAAGAAAACGTAATTTAGGATTTTTTTTTATTATAAAGGCAGGGCGTTTGCCGGGCCCGCCAGTAATTGTAAATTTTTTTTATAAAGTATCAAGTCCTCTCATCAGTTTCCCCGCTTATCAGTTATCGCTGAGCGTGTGAGCTGTGCACGTGTACTAGTACGACTCGATTTTTAGAATTCAAGCGCGTTAACTTGAATTTTTGTTCGTTTGTGGGTCCAAGGACTTGATTATGTGGAAAAAGTGTTTGACGAAAAAAGCAGTACGTTAGTCACCGGTACTGAAAAGGCCAAGTGAAGCAACTCGTAAGTTTGTCTCCGCAGGTAAGTGTGTACCTCTGGCGTGGGTCTGTGACGGTTCGGAAGACTGTCCTGATGGTGTGGACGAGAGAGACTGTGCACCGAAGTCCCGCCCCTCGCCTCTGTGTGCGTCGGACGAGACCCCCTGCGCAGACAGGAAGTCTTGCGTCAAAGATGACCAGCTCTGTGACGGTATCCCGCAATGCCCCGATCGCAGTGACGAGATCCACTGTCCAACAACTCCGGTAATTACCAATATTTTTTTTTCCGAACACAGGTCAGGTGGGTCACCTAGTGTATCGTTATCGTTATTCAATAGAAACCTTTTTGTATAAGTCGATTGTTTACGTTCAGATCTCAGTTAATTACTAGTATCGCGATGCACGTGAACGTCAACAAAAATAGAAAAAAGAAAAGAGTGACATCTGATTCATCTGTTTTTATCATCGAACGATCGAGACGGTCTTGTTATAATGACTCACAGTTGCATTATCAAATTAATCTATATCTAAAATCGTGGAAGCTCAGCGGCCAGTTGCAACACAAAGGAGATCACGAGGTACATGCATTTTATCTCGACTGTTGTTAGCTGGATCTGAACGAAAACTTTAAAGGTTCTCGAAGACCCTTCGGGTCCCCTAGAGTAGCAGAAAGCCAACATAAGGCATTTGCTACACCTGATGTTAAGTGATCACCACCGTTCATAGATACTAACAACACCAGGGGAGCCGATAGTGCGTTGCCAGCCTGTGTTTGGCGGAAAGGGAGGGGAGGGGGTGGGAAGGTGGGTCTCCGGCGCTCTCACTGACCGAACGAAACGCAACAATGCAAGCACTGTTACTTCACGTCGATGTTTTGTCGGTGTCGGTAGAACCGGGGACGAGCCGACCCATTCATGCTGAAACCAGTAACCAACTTCAGCGTGGCTCTACCACCTACAGCTTATTGTTAAGTACGTTTCTAGGGTCCAAGATGTGTTTTTCGATAGTATGAGTGCAGGTTTTATTTTGTATACATTAAGTTGTTTTAAGATGATATGAGTCAAGCCTTAATGTTAAGTGCGTTTGTAGGGTCAAAGGCCAGTGGACTGTCCGTTTGGTTACATACAGTGTGACGAGGGACGGTGCGTATCGCAAGCAGTAGTATGTAACGGACGACAAGATTGCTACGACGGTTCTGACGAACTCAACTGTTCAAGCACCTCCGATAATAGAATCTACCAGGTAATGTATTTTCTACGGTCTATGTGTTCAGATTGTTCTTCGTTTTTCTGCTATTGAATGGGTTTTTTCTTCGCTAAACATTTTTATTTAATTAACACATTATACAATAAACTAATGTAACTCGGCAATTTGGAGGGTAAATAAAAAGAGTACTTACTTCGTATGTTGAGACTTGTGGAGAACTTTAAGTCATCGTATTTTTAATTGCGCCATTTGTGTCCTAGACTGTTAAAATCAAATTATATTTTCTGATACATTAGTGTTACTCTATCATATACTGTTAACTTCGGGCTATCTTTCTGGTTAACACTCGCAATATTCAAGGACATGATACTTTATGTTCACATTAAACATATAAAATAATAATATCAAAACAAATACAAATAAAAAACACAGAGAACCTTAGTTAACATTTGTTCTAAGACTCAAAAGTATGGATACAAACCTAATAAACCTAAATTCGATGACCGGTAGCGAATTCTCCGAGGGGGCGAGCTGGGGTTAATATTCTTTGACAAGGACGTATCCTTTGTAGCTCGTAAGCTATGATCCGTTTTTTCTTCATACATTTTTACCTAGCTTAGGACAGGCAAAAGCACCATGGTACGAGGTACTAAACGGTGTAATATTGTTGCCATTATTATGTAAATTTAATTTTAAAAATCGTCGTAAAAGACATGTATCTTAAGTAGACTCTTTTGTAAATATGTATGAATCATACCTATTTACAACAATTTACTTACATTTTATGAAATTTCACTATTTTATTACACATAATTTAATAATTGTTCAAAATGCTGGCGTAATGCATGGAATAATAGCTATTTACAAAAATTAACCTTGGGTGGGTGGTCGTTGACCCGAAGTTTTTTCACGCTTCACTGGGCGCCTCCCACAGGTCCCTGACACTGTCCTGCCGATCGATCGTCTGTATGTACGCGTCTAAACAAAGGCGCGTATGAGGTTGAATATGAGTTTTGTATTTCTCTAAATAATTAGGTCAAATAATCCATTTTTAAATTGATTTAGAACGAGAATCGAGTACTGAATACTCTCTATCAATATTGCGAGTACTCAACCAATCACCCGTATATTAGCACCACTTTACCATATACTGTTAACCCCGAGTTATGTTCTTGATATATTAATACCATTTTATTATATATTGTTTGCCTCAGGTTATGGTTTTGAAACATTAGCGTTATTTTATCGTATACAAAATTGAGTTTTTTTTTAAAGAATTAGTCTCACTCTATAATGGTTTGTTAACTTGAGATTAACTGATATGATACAATATATTAGCTCCAATTTATTACATACATGTTAACCTTGAGTTAATTTGGTACATTAATGCTAGTTTAATTAATTTAGGGTATCTTTTTCAGTTGAAAGTATACGAGTTGGTATTCCTTATATCCATTCTCCATAATTGAAAGCTTTATTTCATCTGTACATTTGCTACAAATTATGCTTTTTGTTATTAGCTAAATTGACGATTTCTTTAGGCAAATATTTACCCTACAAACCCTATATAATGTATCATATATAATAAATAATACGTGAAGCCTAAACTTTGTATCCCTTTTTAACGGAATTGGGCGAACGGATGAACGTGAAATTTGCCATAGTTAAAGTTTATATGGAGGAGAAGTGCAGAAAGCTATTTATTTTATATAAAATGCATTAGAAGTACATTAAATTAATTAAAATATGCATTACTTACACTACTGCTTCAATTTTACACAACATACGAGTATACACACATGTAAGTAAAAAAGACACTTTGACCTCTTGTCAATAAAGGACTTCAAAAAAGGTTGTGAAGGAGGTTACTATGCTCGACTGTATGTATTATTTTATTCTTACGTTCCAATTACCCTTTTTCATTCTACATTGAACAATGATATTATAACATACAACTATTATTATAATATTTATCCCTTTAAAAAATCAATGAACTATGGTCGAATGTCGATCACTGGGCATCCACTAGTAATAATAAATATACCTTATTTCAAGGTTTGCTTGCGTACTTCTTTATATCTGTGGATATGTGATAAATGAAAATATATATTGGAATATTTGCATTTTTAATAGTTTCTAAGCATCGGTGTGGACCAGTCGTCTATAAACGCAACAAGTTTCCTGATATCCTGTTGGATGGCGCAACAGAAGATGGTCGTCTATAGCTTTTTACCTTCCATTTCTAAAGTTAACGATGGAAAGTGGATGAATATGTCTTGGATTAATGACAGTACATATAGGTACGTGCGAAATTTTTAAAATTGTATACAAAACATAGTTCACGTATTTTAAAACAATTTTTTTTGTAAAATATTTTAAACTCATTATTTTACATTTTTTTTCATAAATCCAAATAACTTTAACGTCAGTTCTCTATTTTGTAGTTATATTATATTATAGAAAATATAATTTTTTTGCAGGTTTATTGATTTGGAGCCGTATACTAATTATAATGTAACGTTCTATATCAAAGACAGCAAGTCGAACAAAACTTACGCTTCAAATAAATATGTCAACACCAGTACAGGAGAGGGAGGTAAATATATTATTCAACATTACATAGTATAAAACAAAGTCCCCTACCGCGTCTGTCTGTCTGTCTGTTCGCGATAAACTCAAAAACTACTGAACGGATTTTTATGCGGTTTTCACCAGTGGATAAAGTGATTCATGAGGAACGTTTTGGTATATAATTTGTCCAGGATATTATTATAATCAGAGCGGGACAACGTCTGTCGGGTCCGCTAGTTTTATATAAAGTAAATTATGTCTCATTCACTTTGCTCTTAATGTGGGCTGTCATAAATTTTGTTTTAATTCAACTTAATAAAACAATAAGTAATTTCTCGGTTGTTACTATTAATTGACCTTTATTTTTAGATGTTTATACATTTTGGATATTAAAAAGTTTTTACATAAATTCATATCATAGTCTATGGTAATTCTAATATACATCATTGTCCATGTTTATTCATGCTTTTAGTAAGGTAACGGAAACAAATCGATTATTTAGAGGCTTATCCGAGATATTAAATATATCGATAGTTATGAGTATCGATTTATTCGTACGTTTTCATATTTAGGAAAGCAATTTATTACTAATTTTATAATGGTTTGTGATCATCGTGGCAAGTTTGGTAACACTATCGGCTGACGGTGAAGGAAAACATCGTGAGGAAACCTGGACCTGAGAAATGTTCTTGTAGTACAGACTACTGTATGTGGGAAAAATATAGAACTGTGGATTTCTCAGAGTTTGAAATCGCCAATAGGTCGTGGGCTGGCGTGGTGATTACGCCCATACCTTCCTTCGGGAAGAGGCCTATGGCACTGCAGTGGTTCTCTTACAGGCTGATGATGATGATGGCAAGTTGTTAAATATTGGTGTGTAGAGGGCCGGGATATTTATTCCAATTCAAAAACTGTTCTCATACTCATTCTAAAATGTCCGGTTACGACTCAAAATTGAGGTTTTTGAAGGTGGTGGTGTAACTAGTTTCAGCACGAATGGGTCGGCTCGTCCGGGGTAGTACCACCCTCTCATAGAAAACTGACGTGAAGTAACAGTGCTTGCATTGTTGCCCTCCGTTCGGTCTGTGAGAGCGCCGGAGGCCCATCTCCCCTTCCCCTCCCCCACTCCCTATCCCATCCTCTTCCCCCCAAACAACGGCTGGCAACGCACTTGCGACTCCCCTGGTGTTGCCAGTGTCCATGGACGGCGGTGATTACTTAACATCAGGTTACCCGCCTGTTCGTTTGCCTCCTATGACATAAAAAAAAACCATTCTATGATTTCATCACGATGTTTTTTTTCATCGAAAGCTCCTGGCTCTGGCAAGGAATCGATCCTACGTTAATCGACACTGTATCAGTACACGCTATCAACTAAGCCATATCGCTTTAATTTCGAGAATTTCAAGGGTTGTGGAGGATCTTTGTAATTGTACTAAATATGCCAATGCTCATCTTCGTACTCTTATCCCAACTAAGCAGGGTCGGCACAATATGCTTATCATGTTATGATGTAGGTATGATTTGACTTAATTTTTTTGACATCAACTGTTCTTGGGATTATTTTGCTGCAATACAATCTGCTGCAAGATATATCTTTATGATTATTTTATATCTTTTGACTTTACAAATTTTTTCTAGGTTCTTCTAGCTTTTGTAGGTTATGTGTAGTTTCCATTTGAGTCGCACTACCGTTCGGTTTATAAACGAAATTGTTCAAAATATAAAATAGCAACATTGTCATTTTTACGTAACTGATAACTAGCCAACTATAGGATGTACCCGACAATAGAGATACATCGATGCTATTAAATAAATAATTGTTTCAGTGCCGTCACCTCCTCGTGAGCTCACGATTAGACAAGTAATAGGTAGCCGGGTTCAAGTGTTATGGACTAAACCAGAGAATCCCAGAGGAGTCATACAATATTATGAACTATACTACAGTCCACCCACACCGCCTATCATGAAAATTATACCTGCGAATAGTGTCAACGATCAGTCGGTCACGTTTAAAGGATTCTTCATCCCGAACACTAATTATACGTTCTGGGTAAGTTAACATATAAGTTTCTTAACTATTTCAGTTTCATAAGGGAAAAAATAAAATCCTGAAAATTATCGGACTAGCGAAAAATTATACGATAAGAAGTATATATAAGAGTTGTTGAGGTGTGTATGCTTGGTACACATATATGTTACGCTATACGAAACAGTACTTGCCGTGTATCTCGGTTTGCTTCTCGACGTGGGAAATAAGAATCCGGTTAATATCTTTATATATAAATTTCTTCTGTGCGTGTGTATGTCACCGAGCTCCTCCTAAACGGCTGGACCGATTTTAATAAAACTTTGTGTGCGTGTTCCAGTGGATCCGAGAATGGTTTAGATTCACAATTGGACCCGGTAGGTGGCGTTGCGGTTGACTTTTAGGATTTTTTTTATTATCAAGGCAGGACAACGTCCACCAGGTCCGCTAGTATATATATTGTTAGCACTCTTCGTACTACTATTGACTACAGCGGGGGTGTTACTAATGACTTGACACGCCATTGGTCGAAAGTTATCGGCTGGTCGTATCTCGACTGAATGCTATAAAAGGCGAGTCTGTCGAGTTATTGGCGACATTCTTGCTCGGTCGTCTTTCTGGAAGGTTGTATCGCGTGATTGTTGTTGTATTGCGTATATATATATATGAGGCATATATAATCAAAGACAGCTAAGTGCCACGAGTTCTAAAAATGAACTGAGTATGGAGCCATCTAGTTTATCATTGGTTGCAAATCACCATTTAATTCCTACAAGAAACAAAATACAGCTAGCCTTTTAATTTTCGTTTTAAAATTGATTTTGGGATCAAATACATTTATTTAAGTACAACCAAGTCATCAAATAAGAAGTAAATTAAGAATAAAATACAGTTAAGGGATTTGCATTTTTTAATTTCTTGAACTTCTCTTTTAGAGACGTCGAGAAAAAGAGTAGGATATTCGGCTAAGATGAGCTTGCTTTGGTATTGCAAAGCGTTGTCTCTATAGCTCAACGGAACGCCAGCGATAGACAAAGATAACGCTATAACGAAGTTAGCCGAGTATCTCGGTCTCATCTCCGACGCGACGTGACAAATGTGAATCCGGCTAGTTATATATATATAATGTGTACGTTGAATGTGTCAGATGAAGGCGGTGAACAACGCGTACACATCGAACTCGTCGGAGGTGATGTGCCTGATGTTCGACGAGGGCGGTGACATCGACGACCTCACGAACGTGAGCATGTCGCGACCGAACGCCTCCGCCGTCTACTTGGAGTGGAACAAGATACGCGGAGTCGACGGGTACTCGATCAAGCAGAGGCTGCCCGTCGAGTACGCGCAACGGCCGCTCCTTAACACTAAAGCTAATAATATTACAAGTAAGTATGTAAACGGTGATGGTTCGGAAACGGGAGTTATCGGTGAAAGAAAACACCGTGGTGGTAAACAAAGCGTTTGTAAGATTGTTTATGTTTTCGCAAAGAGTTTCTAATTTTGAGTTTTTAGCGTCGCCATTAACTGTTATAATGAGGGAGTAATTTATCATTGGCTCTCATTGATAAACTTAAAATTGTCTTTCAGTCGGTACAGGAAAACCATAACCGTATATAGGTGTTATCGAAAACCATTTTGGGTAGTGGGTCAAATAAATTTATAATCGTTTAGCATCAATAGCTCACTGTTCTTTAGCGACGTCACTTCGATATGCCTCAAACTCTTTTAATTTTTTATTTGTCAATAAACATTACGTGTTTTTTTTTTATGGGTATTATTTTCGACCAGGTTTGGTAAATTGATTTTATTGAATTTTGATTATATGTATAAGGAGAGTTACTATTGACCTGCGTCCATGCTATGACTATAACGGGGTAGTTACTATTGACCTGCGCCCGTGCTATTGACTATAGTCGGCGAGTTACTATAGACCTGCGTCCGTCCTATTGACTATAGCGGGAGAGTTACTATTGACTGGTTTTTATATATTTCGTTCTGAAACACCATTGATTGGAGGTATCGGCTGATTATGGATCTTGATTACTATTGGCTAGGTTTTGGTTGAATGCCTTAAAACGCAACTAACGACGACACACAGGGCATCTTCGCTCAGATAGTTGGCCTAGTAACATCTTCGGATACTTCGGCGTAACTACATTCAGTGTTGCATTTCTGTATCGTTTAACGTTTTTATCCGATTGGTCTTAGTAGATTGATCGATCAAATCGTAATCATGACGTGGTACTTAAGTCGCCATTTTTATCTTCGTCTCGATATATATTTTTTAAATTGCAGTATTCTTTCTCATCTTTTACATCTTGACGCGATATTATAATCAAATTAGATTAAAATAGGAAATGAAATAAGCATTTTATTACAGTAACCGATCTGCCGCCCGGTGTTCGACTGTACATCGATATACAGGCGTACAAAAATTCGTTATACGGAGATCCGTTCACGGTCCCGTTGGCGACCGAGGGCCAACCCGACGAGACCCTCAATCTGACCGCAATACTCCTGAAGGAGAAACATACCTCGGTCCAGCTAATATGGCCGCCACCGAAAGGTGAACGATACAAGAACAAGGAACTGCAGTACGAAGTACATTACACGAACATTATCCGGCGGACGAATCCTGGTGAAATGTCGAACGGTTAGTTATCGATTTTTTTTTGTACTTTATAGGTGTTCAGCGGTTGATCACAGTGTAATCTGATCTTTAATAACAATGGTGTCCAAGAAAGTAAACGTAACGGGGTACTGTGTAACAAGTGTAGCAGTCTGTACACACTGACAGGTGCTTTTTTTGTAACTTGAAGGTGGTACGAAGGTGGGTCGAACTAGCCAGACCTTGGGCTTCAGTAAATTGTCCAAAGTTAAAAGAACAAATGATATTATAAAATTATAAAATATTTCATGTTATAAATAAATTTCAGAACTGACTATTGAACTTGGGACCCGTTAAGATCTCGCTTCTTTCAAATCAAATCAAAAAAACTTTATTCAGTTTAGGCCCTAATAAGGCGTTTATGAACGTCAAAACTACCACCGGTTCGGAAAACAACCCAGTCATCGAGAAGAACCGGCAAGAAACACGATCGGGTACATCTTTTTAACATATATATATATATATCGAATCCATTATACGTTACAATACCGTTTTTAGTGGATGCACAGAGAGGAGTCAATTTCAGACGTCACCATCGTTCACGTATTGATCCACTCTATAATAGTCTTTCGACACTAAACCCCGCTCGACATGGCTTACAGTCCGGCAAATCGGTAATATGTTTTGGGACTTTATTGTTTTTTTTTTTTTTATGTCATCAGTGGCAAACGAACAGGTAGGTCACCTGTTAAGTGATCACCACCGTCCAGGGACACTAACAACACCAGAGGAGTCGCAAGTGCGTTGCCACCCTTTTGGGGGAAGGGTTAGAGGAGGGAGAGGGAGAGGAGAGGGGAGGGGAGTTGGCCTCCGGCGCTCTCACTGACCGAACGAAACGCAACAATGCAAGCACTGTTACTTCACGTCGGTGTTTCTGTGAGAGGGTGGTACTACCCCGGGCGAGCCGACCCATTCATGCTGAAACCAGTAATAGTTTCAGCGTAGCTCTACCACCATTCAAACCTTAAACCTTGTAAAACCTAACACCTATTACCTAAGAAACTATAACTGGTTTTGCTAAGTCTGAAACATGGGACGACCAGTTTGTTATTGTCGTTGAAGTCAACAACTAAGGCATATATCATAATATTGAACTTGGCTCTCATTTCGCATTTATGTTTTTGATGGGATAAAGTGATTCACTAGGAAGATTTAGGTATACAATTTGTCTAGGTTTTTTTGAAGTGAAACTTCTTTAGGCGCATGAGGGTAAAATTTTTACAGATGTAACGTCACGCAGGTATGCAACGGAAGTGACGTCATTTGCAGTAAACGCAGATTAAATAAATAAAAAACTTTTTATTCTTTTTTCTTGTTTGTATAAATATAAACAAGATTTATAAATTAGTTCGCCAAAGAAGTTTCACTTCTGACATGTGTACTTTGTTCGCACGCACTTTTTTTTAAATTATCACGGCGGTGCAGCGTCCTCTGTGTCCACAAGTTTCGAATAAAACTTTTCATATTATTTTGATTTAATGTCGATAAGAGTGACTATTATCTGACTGAACTCCTCCTAAACATCTGGAGAGATTTTGATGATTTTTTTTGTGAGTGTTCATGTGGATTCACAATTGGATCCGGTAGGCGGCGATGCGGTTCAGTTTAAGGATTTTTTTTTATTATCAATGCAGAACAACGTCCGCCTGCCAGCTAGTTAAAATATATTATTTCTGTAATTAGATACAAGAATAATAACCAAAGAAACGAGTATCGTGGTAGAGGATTTACACGCATGCGAGAGCTACATGTTCTCCGTGGGTTTGCTCGGAGGACCTCTCAGCAAGTTTGTCGAAATCATCACCAGGGAGAATGTAAAGTGAGTAGTTCTTATTTAACCGAATTTTAAGTGTTAACGTTTACACATACTACTTTGTTATATATGTAATGTTTTTGTGAACTTACAACTTCTTTACCCGCGTTGAGAGAATTTTTCGTAGGGAAAAGAAAACTTATGGGTTCGCGTCACCGATAATCTCGACATGCTCGTGACGTATTGCTCTAGCGTCAGACTAGCGACGCGTAATGTAGCAGCGTGTGTACATGTAATTCTGATATTTAGTATCGAGCTTACCGACAATATGTTAAGGTAGCCTTAAGACTCCGTTCGAGCACTATCCATCTAGACGTTTTGCATACCTAATGAGGAAAGCAGAATCTCCCAACTGCGATGTATGCAGAAAAATTGAGAATGTGCATCACTTGATTATGGAGTGTGCCAAGAACAGCATCGAAAGAGAGTCGTTGATGAGTAGTATAAAAAGTAGTTGCCAGAACATAGGTATTTGTCACAGCATCTTGGTTGAACCCTGTTCGGATGAAGCTACGATGCTGTATGACCTGGTTATGATACCTCATCAGCGACTCTCATGATAGAGCAGCTAGAAAGATTGGGGAACAATGGGGCTGATATGTTCAGTGGAATAAAAGCCCCTATAAACAATGTAAAAAAAAAAAAGTATCGAGCTTGTGCAGCCCATCATATATATTGTTCCGAGTGCTAATAGATGTGAAAATCCGACTAAAGTAAATAATTTATATTTATAAATTATGAAATTTGAATTATTTAGACTATAATTGATTTAGAAATAAATAAAAGGTATACAATTCTTCTATTGTTTTGCGTTTTCACTTCTTCTAGATTAGATCACTTCTTATAGATTATTACTGCGATTAGAGTCTGTAATAATTTTGCAAGTATCATATGATTATTTCAACAACACAATGGTGATCCCTTTGTTAGAACTTTCCAAGTTGTTGTGGCACCTCCGAAGGACTCCATGGTATTTGTTACAGAATACGTATAATCAGCCAGTCGGTCAGGAACACCAATAAACACTCTGTAGATACTGTAACTATTTATCCGGGCAGAGCTTCGCCTTACAGTAACTTCCACATAAGAGTGCGTGCAGAGCAGCGACATCTTGCCCTTTATATGCTGAACTCTCACCAATGTAGTCTCACACCGGGGTGAATAATGAATAGCCGACCAATAGCGTTCGACGTCATTAGTAACACCCCCGATATAGTCAATAGCGCGGTATCGCAGGTCAATAGTGGTTCTCCGGGTGGCGTTTAGCCTCGCCTCTCGGGTATGTCATAGCGGTACCGGACGTAGTCATTAACATATTACTTCCCATCCACTTCACTTGTGCGCAATGACCGAACTACATTACGTGAAATGCCACTATTATTGCAAAATATAGAGTGAAATAACACAAGACCATGAATAAAATATAAAAGCCACTACACGAGAGAATAAGACCCCGCCAAAAACTAATTTATAATGTTATAAGAATAGGAAAGCCATACTTTCACTATTTATTAATCCAAAATATGAAAATAGTACACTAAAAGATGGTATCAATATCTTGTTTGAAGAATATGCCAATACCTTTACAGACTGAACTATTATTAATTTTAAAATTCAATTGTTATGTACACTGTTTTATGGTGGGTCTTCATACTACTAAGGGTTATAAGAATGAATTCCAACTGTAGTATGTGAATTATATCCAGGGCTCCAGTGAAGGATTTACGGGTGGAGTTTATTGAGAATACTGCCGATATGAAGATAACTTGGATCGCGAACTGTGATGCTTTGAGAAAACCTGTTTCGTATATGGTAAGTCAATATGTTTATTCTTATTGTTTGTATATATGTTACCATTTTTTTTGTCATACTTTAAGGTTGGTGAGACGATTTTTGTGCCCGATTGGTAAGGTTGGCTCGTTTTATAGTGATAATGTCCTCATACTTACTCATCATATACAGTTTGACGGCGTCGACTGTCCATGGATTATAGACCTCTCGGTGGTCGCCATTATTTTTTGTTTCCGCTGTACTTATCTTCAGATAGAGAGCAAAAATGTTGTCGTGCTCGGATAAAAAAAAGTTGGATGTCAATGAACGCCTGGCATAATTAAACTTTGTGCGAGGGAGTTTAAAAATCGTGACCTTATTATCTATACTATATAATATTATAAAGAGGTAGTTTGTGAGTTTGTGACGTTGTAGGGGGTAATCTCGGGAAATACTGGTCCGATCTGAAAAATTCTTTCAGTATTATATAGGGGTATTATCAAGGAAGGTTGTAGGCTCTAGGTTATAGGTTATAGGGTCATCACGCTAAGACCAATAGGAGCGGTGTACCAATGAACAATGTTTCTACATCGGGTTTTATTTCCTCTTGAGAGCTTCCGCTGCGTGTTAGCTTCAGCCCAAAGTAACGTTATTCCACGCGGACGATGTCGCGGGCAGAGGCTAGTAGTTAATATTTGAATTTGTAATGATTAAAAACCAATAAAGAAACATGGATTAGACTAGTAAAATGTCATTTTAATTTCTTTAAAGACTTCGTCTACTGTTCTTCGTTATGACGAACTCTTTGATATATGTGCCTCATTCAACTACCAATTAAAGTAATAGTTACATCTTCCGAACTCGCTGCAGTTTATAATAAACTCGGTAAATCATTCAATTTAAATCTTTCTAATTCTCCAGTTAATGCAGCAAGACAAGCCACTTCCAAATCATTTTTTGACAGGGTGCCTATTATATAACCTTTCACTGTGCCTTATTATTATTAATGCAGCACTTAATATCTCCTTATTACTACTTCATTGTCTATTAGTGAATATTTCTAATTAACCTATAAGTTGTTTATTGTATTTAGAATTGTGTTTTAACAGCTGTTGATATTCGTTGAAATAAATAAATAAATTTTAAGAATATTTATATAGACTAGTGGGTGCCCAGCGGTCGACATTCGACCATAGTTTATTGATTTTTTTAAGTTTGAATTTTATTAGGGTTAATATCATTGTTGAATGTAGAATGAAAAAGGGTAAATGGAACCTAAGAGTAAAATAATACATACAGTCGAGCATAGCAACCTCCTTCACAACCTTTTTTGAAGTCCTTTATTAACAGATGTCAAAATGTCTTTTTTATTTACATGTGTGTATATGTTGTGTAAAATTGAAGCAGTAGTGTGAGTAATGCATATGTTAGTTATTTTAATGTACTTCTAATGCATTTTATATAAAATAAATAGCTTTCTGCACTTCTCCTCCATATAAACTTTAACTATGCCAAATTTCACGTTCATCCGTTCGCCCAATTCCGTTAAAAAGGGGTACAAAGTTTAGGCTTCACGTATTAATATATATGATGATATAGGTGCTAATGACAAACATGGGCCAATAATCAATAACATTGTGACTTAAGACCATATTTATTATAGCTGGAGATAACAGAAGAAACCCATGATAAGAAAAGTCAATATGAGCTGTTACCTTCTGCTGCGCCAACGTTCAAGCACATAATTCATAATGTTCCCGACGGCGGAAGATATAACGTTTGCATCAGTGTAAGTACAATTTTTTGATTTTCCAGTCACTGTTCAACTGTCACATTTAACATATAAAATAATAATATCAAAACAAATACTAATAAACAACCAAGAAAACCTAAGTTAAAGTTTTTTCTAAGACTTACAAAAGTATAATCACAATCGTAATAAACCTAGGTGTAATGACCGGTGCCGAAAGCTACAATAGGCGACCCGGAGTTAATAACTTTCGATAATGAAACGGATAATAAACCCTTTTGTTTTAACCCTGACGTTCCTACGTTCACTTTCAAGTGAAAGTGAAATCACCCGACGGCCATTGACACTGCGTTAACATAATTTTTATTTAATTTAATTATTGTGTGATAATATATTTAGATTGTAGATAATTAGGTGCAATATTAAGCATCTGTTTTTTTTTTATTGATTTGGAACGCGAGAATCTAGTGCTGAGTATCCTCCATAAATATTGCTACTGTCTAAACATTCAGCCTGTATAATATAAATTAGGATCTATTTAATTAATGTTGCGTGCAGGCGGCGGTAGAGGACGCGGCGTTGCGTTGCGTGCGCGTTCGCAGCCGAGCGGTCAAGTCCCCGGTGGGCGTGGCCGCGTGGCTCGGACCTCATGGACACCTCATGGTCACGTGGCAGGACTACAGGACCTCTAGAGACCCCATCACCTATAAGTAAGATTTATTTCATTATCTTAACGCAGGACCTTTCACTCATTATATTGATGAAATTCGACGAATTTGAGAGAAATATTTTCTGCAAATCTCACAACGTTTTGTGCATCTCTTTTACTTATACGACCGTTCTCGGCGGGGAACTAGACGCCAATGAAGCAAAAAGATGGCGTCGCTCAGAATTATATTTACTGTCTAAAGTGGGCATGCAGGCGGGAAACGGAAATACCCGTCTCCTAAATAAGCTTCGAATAAGGTCAAGTCAAAATAGTAAAGCGTCGACTTATCTTAGTTTAATTTATTTAAAAAAAAAACGATTTCCTTCAGTTTATGTCATATTATTAAAAAAAAACGTATCTAGTTGTTCGAGATAATTGTTCAACATGTTTTAGTTTGTCATTAAGAAATGGCGCCATACTACAGTTAGTTCGCGCTTTCGTTTCGTTTGGTCGCTGTGTTTTTATGACATGCGGCTGTCGATCGGACATTATTCAATTATCCAGGTATAATAATAAATATCTCCCAAATATATAACTGTCCTCTTATCCGTGCGTTGTCTGGGTCATTGTCTTGGTTGTTTTGTTTATTGTGGTCGTGTTGGTCGATAAAGTGTCAGTCAACAACATTTCCATAAACACTAGTTTCTTCTGTGACATTGCGACTTGATTCAGCTTTATGCTAATTATCGTAGTACATTATGCTGTTAATCTATATTGTAATTATTTTATAACATTCATATTTTATCTAAGACAGTGTGGCGTTCCAATATTCCTTCACGTATGTGTGCGCTATCATGCCATTTGTTACAACATATACAAAATACGCTATAGTCGGATGGATGGTCGGTCAGCCAATTAACATGCTCCAGGCACTGTGACTATTTATCCGGGAAGAGATTCACATTACAATAACTTCGACATAGAAGTGCGTGTAGATCTTCGACATCTTGCCCTTTTATGTGACAAACTGTGGAGGTTGAAATAATTACTATATACTCGAATTTTCCCAAAATAATTTAGTAGCACAAAAATAATAGTAGCGATGAAATTATTGTTATTTAGGTAATACATCGATTCTATACAGTCGTTCTTATTTATGTAAAGAGTTGATGTATTTAATATAGTGGCGCTAGTGTTAATGTTCCGGTGGAGCTGTAGTCTTGCCTCTAGGGTGTATCGAAGCGGTACCGGACGTAGTCAATAGTAATGCATTTTCCCACAATTGATTTTTTTTGAGGTATTTCTTTTTGAAATAAAACTTCTTTAGGCGCGACTAGGAAATAACTGAACGATAATGCAACGGATGTCCGTTACGGCAATATGGTGTCACGTTTCTGTACCATCCGGTATTTAAATATTTTTAATTTTATCAATAAATAGTTTACAAACAAATCAATAAAAAATATATTAAATTGAATAATAATAAAAATGATACAATAGAATTAATTGTGTATATATGAGCGCGCGACCGTGCCGTCTCTTATAACGCTAAAGAAGTTTTACTTCAATCGCGTGTGGCGGACGGTTACACACATTAATTTTTTTTCGGTGTGATATATGAACGTTGTTATGATTTTGATATAATTTTCAGGCATAAATTCCAAGTGTTGGTATCGGATAAGGAGATACCGGAGGAGACGCTGCACCCGTCGGATGCGATGAAGACGGCGGTGGCGGACGCGTCGCCGCTGGTGCTGACGGTACCGGCGGAGCGCACGCGCCCGCTGTACGTGAGCGTGCGCGCGCTCGACGAGCACGGCTACTACAGCGACCTCAGACAAGTGCAGACCCTACTCATGGAAGGTCAGCACACACATCTTTTGACATGAATACGTCTTTAAATTTGCTACCATACAGGGCCAATCCAAAAAACCAAAGTCGGGGGGGGGGGGGGATACAATTTGGTGACGTAATTTAGAATACACGTTACGCGTATGTAGTGTCTATGAAGAAACACGCGACATGATGTCGTACAGCACATGCAACATATCAAATTTCTGTATTTCTTTCGCCCAAGATAAAACATGCAAGTGTAACAGAGGCTGATATTGATTACAATGTACAGATACAGCGGATTCTTTCCGACCGTTCAACTTTACAGCATAATGTCAAACGACATGTGGAGAGCATTTCACGTGAAGCAGACAACGAAAAAATCAACTTTTCTTAAATTTGTTCATATCGAGCCTAATTAGACTTCTAGTAGGTACGAATGTGTATATACAATTTCTTTTTTTGACATGTATACATCTTTAAGTTTGTTACCATCCGGGGGCAATCCAAAAAAACAAAGTCGAGGGATACAATTTGGTAATGTAGTTTCGAATCTGTTCTACATTCAAAATTAAATTATACCTCTAGATCGTTAAAGGATCAAAGAATTTATTACGCTAAGTTAGGACTGTAACATATCGCACGCGGCGGGATTGAAGTGCCACCATTTTGAAGGCATTATGCTGCGTTTTGATGTTTCTATTTAGTATAACTTTCGATTGGGTGAAGTTATGAAATTTGTTATGTGTGTGAACGTGAATATGAATGTGAATATACAATTTCTTTTTTTGACATGTATACATCTTTAAGTTTGTTACCATACAGGGGCAATCCAAAAAACCAAAGTCGGGGGATACAATTTGGTAATGTAGTTTCGAATATATTCTCTACATTCAAAATTAAATTATACCACTGGATAGTTAAAAAGGATCAAAGAATTTATTACGCTAAGTTAGGACTGTAACACATCGCACGCGGCGTGACGGAAGCGCCGCCATTTTGAGGGCATTATGCTGCGTTTTGATGTTTCTATTTAGTGTAACTTTCAATTGGGTGAAGTTATGAAATTTGTTATGTGTGTGATGTGGCGTGGTTGTCATAAGTAATAAGTGGAACGCACCAATACTGTAGTGTGGCGTGGTCGTCATGAGTAATAAGTGGAACGCACCAATAGTGTAGTGTGGCGTGGTCGTCATGAGTAATAAGTGGAACGCACCAATACTGTAGTGTGGCGTGGTCGTCATGAGTAATAAGTGGAACGCACCAATAGTGTAGTGTGGCGTGGTCGTCATGAGTAATAAGTGGAACGCACCAATAGTGTAGTGTGGCGTGGTCGTCGTGAGTGCTAAGTGGAATGCACTAATAGTGTAATAATGTGTGTGTGTGTGTGTGTGCAGACGAGGTGGAGTCGGAGCCGGCGTCTGCGCTGGCGGCGGTGTGGTGGGGCGCGGGCGGTGCGCTGGTGGCGGCGCTGGTGGTGGGCGCGGTGCTGGTGCACGTGGCGGTGCGGCACCGGCGGCTCACGCGCTCCTTCATGCGGTTCACGTCGCACACGCCGCGGTACGACACGCGACGCGGACAGGCCACCATCACCGACCACGGTACCACAAACCACTATAAATATTTTTTTTTATTCTTTCAACATCAACAATATTTAATTTAGACTTTAATAACGCTCTTTCGTTCATAAAACTACCACCGATTAGGAAAACAACGAGCAAGAAACTCATGTTTATATTTACAATACATGATATATTACAATCCTTTTTAGTGTATACATGTAGAGGAGTTAATTCCATACATCACAATCGTTCACATATTGATCCACTCTGTAACCCGATCTTGATAGCATAACCCGCTTGATATAGCGCTTAAACTTCACAATCCGGCAAATCGATAATATGCTTTGGGACTTGGTTGTAAAATCTAACACTATTGGCTAAAAAATTATTACTGGTTTTACTGATTCTGAAACATGGGACGACCACTTTATACCGCCACGATATTTTTACTATTAAATTATTTTGAAATGTTTCCAGTGAATAAAATTTCGGTATATTATAGCATATATAGTATAGCAATCCTAGCAATCCTTGAAGGTGAAATAAATATATCTAACACGCATTTTTATGCTTTATAAATTTTATCGTTTCATCACAATCTCATTTCATGTTAAATGACGATGTATGTGGTCTAGCAGGAAACACACTAACAGGTGCTTATAGATTTTCAACTTGAAGGTGGTAGCTACTTATTATTATTGTTATATTGCTATGTTGCTCATTTTTATTGTATTTTTAATACTATAGGTTTTAGCATCTGAAAACAATATCTCATCATCTGATGTTAAATGATCATGAAATCTGAAATGGTATACACGATAAACCTAGAGAGGGGGGGGGGATAACTCTAATTCAACTGCCCAAACGCACCAACAGGCTCCTGGAAACGTCTTTTTAAATTTGGTTTCATTACATTGTTTTCCTTCACCGAAAGATTCGACTAAGTCTCAAGGATTCGAACCTAAGTCGATTGATGCGGTATGTGAACACATTATGAGCTAAGTCATCATCGACTTTCAGATGATGATGATGTCCCTCCGATCCACGGCTTCTCGGATGACGAGCCGCTAGTGATCGCATGAGCGTGTGCGCACGCGCACGTGTACGCTCGTGCGCACGCGCCCGTACCGCGACGTGCGACATTCTTGTGATGTAACCGTGATCTTGTCATTATATAGTATTTTATATTTATTGTTCGTCCGTGACGCATTTTATAAATTTTGAATAAATTTCGTTTCGTCTAAACCCTGGTTGTAGAGTTTTAATCAAAATGGCATAGTAATAATGATATAAAATTTAAAAAAGTTAAAACTGACTTCAAAAAAATATACCAAAACGTTCTTGACCATAGTTAGTTGCTTAGTTCTATTGAATTTTAAAAAGTTTCTTGGTGTATCTTGGAAAAAGGTGTCCAAAAAGGTCCAAAATAATTTCCCAATAATGAATAAATCAAATCGGTCCATAAATAGAGAAGTTCTAAGGTAATAAATATTAAAACAAAAATACAAATAGAGAACCTCTTTACTCCAATTTGAAGTCGGTTTAAAAATTCGGTGCGTATAGGGATTTTTCTTTAAATGTAATCTTTTTTTTACATAATTATTGCGTCTTTAAGTATTATTATGTTACTAAATGACACGTATGTTTAGTTTTTATTTAAAAAAAATGCATGCAATTTCACTTGAACATGCCAAATTTTTTATTCTTTAACCCTTAAATGCGAAAGTTTTGTTTTTGGTTTCTAAAACATCGTTTTTTACTGTAATGTAATCAATGTATGTACAAAGTAAATAATAATAAAGCACATACTAAGATTTTGTTTTCCTTCCTTTTTTAAATTGGATGTAAAGTTTTCTTAAAATTACAATGAAATTTTGAATTGTCAAACATGAATGAATACCTAACAACAGGGGACAAGAATTTTTTCAAATTAGTTTTATCACTAATTTCCATGAAAATTGGAAATACAAAATATCTCTCAGAATAACACATTCAACTTTATCACCCACAATATTCAAATATAAAAAAAAAATATAACTTACCTGCCAAAAGTAATGTCAACTTTTTTGGCATACATAAATGTATTTTTTGTGGTTTTACATGCATTCGGATAAAAAAAAATTAAAAATAAAATTAAGTATTGGTGGCATGTAGACATTTTGCAACACTATGCATTTAAGGGTTAAATAATTCGTAAGTGATTTTGTCGGCAACGAATATGGGCTGTAAATGAAGACTTGGTTTATCGTATTAGTTAACGACATTAAAGTTTATAATTATAATATAGCATCATTCATTGTTATGAAGTTCGACACCAAAGAACGTTGGTAATTAAGTACAAGTTTATAAGTTAATTAAAAAAATACGGTATGTGTTGAACTTTTATGTAGTGTATTTCGTTTTTACTTAGGATCTCAACATTCCCATTGTTTTTTAGAGTTTAAATGCGTTAGTTCCTTTGCCCAGTCTTTGTAAAACGCGTTGTCAAATTATAATGGTTGTAGAAGCTGGACTCATAGATAAATTATTGTAACCACGAATTAAAATAAATAAAACTCTCGACATTAAATGTTCTTTTATTTGTATTTCATTGTAATTTAAATAAATAAAAAATATGTTAGTAAGTGCTGTTTGTTTTTTTTCTGGATACCCACAATTCCTCTATTTTCTTATCTTCTATTACTAATAACAATGTAAATCTAAAGTGTCTACTTTTTCGGAATAAGTAATAAAATACAATTCAATCATTTTTAAAAATGCCGGACTGTCTGTTTGTATGATCACGTATCACTGCTAAAGCAATGGGTTGACAATAAAATCATAAATCATATCTTCGATAGTAAGTTAGTATTTGTTTCACAGAAATCGGTCCACGCTATCAAAAGTTATTGTAATTTTAATGACGCTGCGTAAGTAGGAGAGAAAAGTGGATAAGTAAATGGTTTTAATATTCAGGTGACTTTATTAATATTCAGGTGACTTTATTAATATTCAGGTGACTTTATTAATAACTGTTTTTTTACATAATGTTCCACACTGATGAAGTCGCGGCTACAGATAGTATCTTATATGAACAAAGCAATAAATTCATTCAGAAAAATATTGTGTTATTTAAAAAGAATACTGTTATTTTATATGTATACATTTTTATTACTATCTTTGTCATGGTTATATATTTGTACGTATCTATGTATGTATGTATATTTATGTTATATATATATATATGTATTTATTTTATTATAATATTGTATACATGTATATATTTATTTATCCATTTTCTTCTGTTTTGTTTATATAGGCACTACCTACAAAAGTTTTTGCTTAACGTCAATACCGCTGGTTGGCTGGAAGAAAATGCCTTATGAAAAGCTCGCCAGTGTACACATCAAAAGTGCAATAAAGAATTCATTCATTCATTCATTCATATTTTATTATACTATCTAATATTGTAAATGTGAATTTGTTTTTTCCACTTCATGCCTTAACTACTCGCCCTGTTATAAAATCTTGCATACACTTTGTTTAGTGTACTGAAAAGAACTCATATACGTCTAGATAAAAAGTACTGTTCCCAGTGGATATGTTCAATCACGAGCGAAGCCAAGGGAACAAGTTAGTGTATTATAAACAAGACAAATATTTCAAAGTGCGTTTTTTTTCAATATATCTAATGTTTACTAGTCTAGATAACTAATGCTCACTGAATGAAATGGTACTTTTCATTTTTAAGGGTGTTTTGTACTTTTCTTTAAATAACACTTAGTTCTCTTCATTTATTACATCGGTAAACTGCATCGCCCATTCTTGAACCGGTAGTAGGACAGGCACGTGTCGGAGTCTCACTAAGATGCCCACAACTGCGTCGCGACCACTCACATTGCATATTAAAGGACCGCCGAGGCCGGTCTGGAAAGTTATTAATATTCATTTAATTTTTAATTGGGATATTTACTATAAAAGCTCCTATATAAATTCCTACTACTCTGTAATCCTTTTATGATAATTTAACAATTAACACATGTAAATGAACGACGTTCCTTTTGTTTTTGGGGCAAATCTACGCAACAGCTTAAGACAAGAACTATTCTACGGCGATACTAGACTGTGTACGTTATTGCGTTTATATAAAAGATTTCGCCTAAAAGAAACATAAAATCAGATTTTTTTTCAAAAATAAAAGACAACCAAATCAAAAATATTTTATTCAAATTAGACCTTAAGAATGTGCCTATGGACGTCAAAATTACTACCGTTTTGAGAAACAACCCTGTAGTCATCGAGAAGAATCGGCAAGAAACTCGATCGAATTTTGTCTTTTTAAAGTAGGTAAGTTACATATAATATAATAAATATTACAACCGTTTTAATGAATGCAAAAAGAGAGGTATCAATTCCAGACAGCACCGTCAACCTTTATACAATACACACAAGACATATAGTTCTCATGAAACAATAACATTTTCACGGGAACAGACTTAGGAGCACCAGTTAGTATATGTATAATACATATAAGATACATAAAACTATGACAATATAGTGCTAAAACTTACAACAAGAGAGTGTCGAGGTTCCACCCTGACACAAAATGAATCGGAAGGTAAATTTTCACCCTTCGTCGACGATCTTCGAATGTTACAAGTGCGTATTTTACCGCGCTGCCACCAGGGACGAGAACGCATTCCTGAAATTACAAATATTGTAATGGCGTGAAAGCATCTAAACGTAAACAAAATAATTTGAGATTCTTAGCTCTTCGCACAAAGTTTGCGGTACCGAGTTATTTTCGAAACCAGGTTAGGTCATATTGTATCCAATTAGTGGAGTACACCTATAGATGTTTGACATCATATTCGCTACGAGGACTTGGAAAAATCCCTACCGTCAAGCTATAGCTTCCTTCCGATGTTTTCCTTCGAAAGCTCAGCCTCATTTATAAGGATTCGAACGAATACATCCATGAAGTATTCATCGTGTTAATTATACTACATTATTAGGTTATGCATGTATTCTATGACATAAATTGAACAACAAAAACATGCAGTACGAGTACACTTTCGCAATTTTGTTCCACAAAGCCTATTATGCATAACCTATGACAATAAATTGCACATTGCCACACCGTTTACATTTCCTATGTCCAAGTTTCAATACCGGTGCATTGACACGATGCATTAAATACGTGAATGACACGGAGCTCATGGTAATGTCTAGTGTAGGTATTTTACAGTAGAAAACACTTTGTAATGTTATAACGTAACAAACAGGTATGTAGTAGTGTTGTCTGTTTGATGTTAATAACTGTACAGCTATAGGTACCTACATATAACCGACTTCAAAATATCGGTTATACTGTAGTCTCGAAATCAGTCTAGTCAGTCTATACGCGTAGCAAATCATATACATTGAGCCATAACACTGTTGTGTTTCGATATAAAAAGGTGTCTTGATGGCGCTTCCGCAAGTCGAATGTGGCAGAAACTACCACTAAACTGCACCAACGAATGAAAGATAGTGTAACGGAACAGATCGAAGAACAATCGTGCTATCTGTTAGGAAATATAAGATTTAGTGACAGTAAAAAAAACTTAAAGCGACGAATAAATATTGAGTGTCAATTTCAATTACGGAAGAGTTGTGATGTAAACATTTACATGTTGTACATTTTCTAACGGTCTATTTTAAAAATAAACGAAATTACCTGACCCAAATCCGTTCCAACCGAAGAACATACAGTCTCGTCCACTGCCAGGGTCAGCTAAGCATGCTGGTTGAATGGTAACACTTGGCTTCAATGGGGTTTGCAGTATCTAAAATGCATTCGACTGATGAAGACTTTGCGGAAAGTAATCGTAAGTAGCAATCCCTACGAGTAGCAAAGATATATCGAATAAACTGTCAGATATTGAAATAAAGTTAATCGATCTGATTAATTTCTTTCAATTACATACAATAGTTTAACCTTTGTTTTAATCAATATTTGATAGTAATTACAGACTCGTTATTTTATTTAGAAAGTGATCTTACAGCTAACAACAGAACAATATATAAGTAAAAAATAAATAAGCAATTTAAAAGTTCACACATATATAAACGTTGTTAGCTTTGTAAATCTATAATTCTAACTTACCAATAATGCTAAGTCGTTTGTGAGATCACCTGGCGAGTAGGCAGGGTGTAAAATAATTTTAGAAATACGGCTTGAAGTACGAGGTCTTCTATTCGTGTATTCCATTCCAGTTATTAATGTTAATTCACTTGGAGAAGTTATGCTGAAATGTAAATTTTTATTTACAGCCGTATGAGCCGTATTTATGATACAGAGGCTCCGATGCGACATTTATTAGGAAAAATATTTGTTAATTGTAAAACATTATTCATTATGTCAATTTTTTAAATATAAAAGTATCATAATTCATTAATAATGAGAACAACCATAGTGTTCCTAAGTCCTGATAAGTCTTAAGCTACATGTCTCGTCGTGAAAAGCCTATGTACTTCTGCACTACTGTAGTCAGAGACCCCGTCTTATATTTGGATATCGGGCTTTTTAGAGTAGTTATGAAACTGAATTGTAATTACATTTTTATACCACATGTATAAGTTGTTTAAATCTTCAAAAATCTGTTAAGTGCATATTAGATTCATACACCGAGCGTTTTGTTTCTTCACGCAATATATTATTTATATCCGACAATTATTAATTTAATTATTTTCAAGATCAATTCGTAATTAAAATACAATTCAAATTTATATATTTCTGTGGTCAAGCAAGAAAATACATTATAACTTTAATAACATCGTCGCTTTACTAACTTTTATTACACCAAAGTCTCAGGGTCTGCCGTACTATTCGCACTTACTTTCTGCAATGTGTCATCGGAGGGTTTATCCTATTTTCATATATATACTCACTTATAAACACAACTAGCAACAGTTACAGCGGCACGTGGATGGATGAGTGAAGCGTAGCATAAAGAAGTGTTACTTCGTCTACTATGAACAACTAACGCAAGCCATGGATGTGATCTAACTGGTGCTTCTCCTCTTTGTTGATCTGTAAGACATACGGATTTATTTATTCATAGAGTTTTAGTAAGTCTACGCTATCTGAAATAACTAGAACTAGAGGAATCGCATGCTTTGAAGATAATATTAATTGTTTACGATTTAACGTTAAAGGATGAACAGATTTTATATAGTAATTATATGGCAATTAATAATATTGGAGAAACTGAAAAAAATGATATAGGTACTCAGAACTATAAGCATTCAAAATAAACTATAAATTATTCCTAAAACCCGAACCTAAGCAATCGCTCAATCATTTGATATTTACCTATATACACTAACAATTTTAAAAAATATATATATTATAGGTGGCAAACGAACAGAAGGGTCACCTGATGGTAAGTGATCACCGCCGTCCATAGACACTAGCAACACCAGGGGAGTCGCAATTGCGTTGCCAGCCTGTGTTAGGGGGATGGAGATGAAGGATCGAAGGGGGAAGTGGGCGAGGGGAGGGAGGATCGAAGTGGGAGGAGGGAAGTGAGCCTTCGGTGCTCTCACTGACCGAACGAAACGCAACAATACAAGCACTGTTACTTCACGTCGGTTTTCTGTGAAAGGGTGGTACTACACCGGGCGAGCCGATCCATTCATGCTGAACAGTTTCAGCATGGCTCTACCATATTCAAAACTACATGCAATTCTAAGAGACATACATTTGATCTAAGTACATACAAATATTCAAAGGATAACAATTGTAACATATGTATGCTTTATTCTCTCAAATCACTCGCTGTGTATCATAAACATTGGATTTAATCCTTACCTTTTTCTTTTATTTGAATTGATTTTCCACAATCATTAAATATTTTATCATTTTCAGCAGAAACATATTCATCCGAATTAAAGGAGCCAAATTCAAGAGGTTTGTTAACCACTACTTCTTTGCTTTCATTCTCGTCGTTTGTTTCTTCAGGGCTCTTTTTGATATCTGCAGCTAAATTAAGAAGCTTGAAGCCGTCGAACACTTTAAAATTGGGATTTGATTGAAAGCGAATAATTTGAAATCTTGGTTTGGGAGGTATTTCTACCGTTGATGGTTGCATTTTCACTGGTTTGACTTTCCGCTTCGGTGTCTTCGTTTCTGTTGAACCAATAAGCATAAAAACAAATTATTCTGATGTATAAGATATATTACAAAGAAGTTTAATAAAAAACCCGTTCAGTATCTTTTGCGTGAAAGAGTAACAAAGATCCATATCCTTAGAAACTTTTACATTTATAATAGGAAATAGGAATGTTGGTCTATCCTAAATATATAATTCCAAAAACCGTTTGACCTAGTATCTTCAACATCGGCACACTTAATTTTATCGCTATTAAATTATGTATTGTAAGTCGCGGGCGCTTGAGTTAATTAAGAAATTCATGTTTACCTCGTCGAGGATCAATAGCCGAATACCCAAAGGATGGTGTATCGTCTACATCGTCATATTCAGAACCACTGTCGTACGCAGACGAGGAACTATCGTCGGGAATCGGCCATTCGGGTGTATTTCCATCATCAGAATAAATACCGATTAATCCAGGCCGCGGTAACTCATCGACGGATTCACCCGTAACAACTTCTTCCTGATTAGTTTGGGAATTGTAAAAATTTGAATTCTTTATATTCCAGTAAGGATCTTCATCGTAATCCGTCTGAGGATCACGTTCCTTACTGGGTCTTTTCATATTCATTTTTACACTCCTCTTTGATATACGGTTTATATCATTATTATTATCTCGGAATCCTGGAAAATATATTTTCGAATCTTCTTGGAGAGGTTGTCCTGGTGCTTCCAAGCAACAGACTAACTGTGGATCGCGTGGACCTTTGTTAACGCTTCTAAAAAAAATAGTTTAGTAAATTTAGATTATTGTTAAGAGGTTCTATGATACCAATTTCTATCGAGTCAGTTAAAAAGTTCATAGAAAAAATATTCTATTGTAATTTGTAATTTTAAATGAAATTTATGTATTAATAATATGCTGTATCAGTATGTACAATTTTAATTGTCTCTAGCCTGTACATGTAAATGAATTTAAGATTTACATAGCGTAAATTATCCTCAATCAAATCAAATATTGTTTTGACGCTAACGTCGAAAGCTGCTGCTAATTCAGCCGTATATTGTGTATCATCAGCTTCCACAGTCGCCTTTAATTCGGCATTATCGACAAAAGTCTTCAGACGACCGCGAGGTTCATTTTTCAGGTCGAAATTCCAAGAACGGAAGCGAGCAAACCAATAACAGGTGGTGCGTTGGTTTGTAGTGTTAGTAAACGTCGTTGATGTTGCGTGCCGCTTGCGCCGCGTTGTTGCCACGGCGGTACTCATATTCCATAATTACTCGAATTTTTAACGTATCCATGATGACAAAAAAGATTGAAATGCAATGAAAATGTAACACTAATCAATAAACAAATGATAGAAAAAGAATTCCATGTTTTTAAAATAAAATTATTTTGAAGTTAGAATTCTTAGCCAAACAAAAAATATTTTGATTTGAAATGGCCAGTACTGCAGAACGGCAATTTCATAGGTAAAGACCTATTATATAGATAAACTTGATCGTGTTTCTTCCCAGATCTACTCAATTACTAAGATGTTTCCCAAACTATTATTAGTGTTTTCTTCAATATAAACTTCGTAAAACTTCGATAACGTAAAAAACTTTTTAAATAAAGATTTCCAAACAATTTAGAATAACATTTAGAAGTTACGCAACTACGAACATATGACGAAACAATAAGAAGTGATGCATTCAAAATGTCCTTTAATAGAAGCAAGTTTACATTTAAATAGTTTAATTTATTTAAAAAAAATATAATTACTTACTTGCCATATTTTGTTGAGTAGATTACGCCTCTGCATTCATGTTTTTTAACATAATGACAAATATCAGGGGATGTATTGGCAAAAACATTTTTACTATTATAAATTGGCTTTAAATTAAAACTATTTTCAATCGGGTAATCATCTCTAAACACAATTTTCGCACTCTCGTCAGTATCAAAAGGACTTATATCTTCTATAACCGGTTCAGGGATTTTAACTTTGTGAAACTTTGCAACTCTATTATCTGTCCACCAAAATTTACCGTCTAGCTGACAATAACATAAGGAGACTGATAATAAAAAAAGAAAACATATTTCTCGCATAATTACTACACAAATTTTATTTTTGGGAAATAAATATTCACTTTACTGCGGTGACTATGACGATGTGCTCCGGACAAATCTAACGAAATAATGAAATGCCTCTGACTACGACATCTGGTCTGTGCTCTGTATAAATAATAATTACTGTCACCGGATCAGCACATGTCTAAATAATGGATAGATCTCCCTAATAATTATACTAGCAAGTGCACGCGATTTTGTCCAGTTAAATTCTAGGAATATAATAAACTTGTTTGTTACGCTTTTACACAAAAACTACTGATCGGATACGAATAAAACTGAATAGTTATAAAGCTTATATATCAGGATAACATATTTATTTTTAATTTGTATAAATACCGCTTAAATTTTGTAGTAGTTTATAGCTAAAATACAACAATAAGTTTGAAAAATTCTACTGTCTGAGAATATACTCTTTCTTTAACATACTATTGTGTATAAGAGGAGTGGAGGAGTAAGAAATTGTGAATGCCTATGAGAGGTAATCTGAAATACTTATACGATTCTAAACCAATTTACGTAGCTGCTATAAATGATTAAAATTGAAAAATATAAAATACCAGCGGTCCCGGCGGATGTTGTTCTGCCTTGATAATAAAAAATCTAAAATTCAACCTCAGCGCCACTTACCGGGTCCAATTGTGAATCTAAACCATTCTCGACTACACTCGAATATGCACACAAAATTTTATCAAGATCAGTCCAGCCATTTAGGAGGAGTTCAGTGACATACACACGTACAGAAGAAATTTATATATAAAGATATTTGAAGTCGTAATGGTCGAACAGTTTGACTGGTGGAATATCAATTAATAGTCCGTAGAATTCTTTTTGTGCAACTGCATTGTGCAACGCATAACGTTGTTCCTCAGACGCGGGTGGTCCAAGACTTTGGATAAGACGTTTACTCAATTATTCATTGATAAACCAGATCGAGTTTCTTGCCGGTTCTTCTCGATAACTGGGTTGTTTTCCAAACCGGTAGTACCTTTGACGTTCATAAACGCCTTCTCAGGGCCTAAGTTGAATAAAGATATTTTGATATGTTTTTAATTTAAACTGTTTACACTATCGGTTGACGGTGAATAAATATCGTGAGGAACCCTGAAACATGTAGTATGTGGGAAAATATAGAATTATGGACTTCTCGGAGTTTGAAATTTCCAATACGTCGTGGACTGGACTAGTGATTATCCTCATATCTTTGGGAAGAGGCCTATGACACTGGCGATGTGTATCTTACAGGTTGATGATAATGAAAGAAATATTCAGGTAAATATATAGAGTATGTCTTCTTGTGATTAACTCTTACATTTTAATTAACGCTTACGAAGTTACGGCGATTGCTAATATTTTGTAAACAATGTAGTTAGTGGTCGCTAAAATTAAAGTTATTTTTTAAGCTTTTATATTTTAGTAAAAAGAATTTAAAGATTTTTTTAAAGAAATTGGTAAACCTTGGTCATCATTCGTAATTTTATTTAAACTATGCCAAAATATGTATGCAATTTTGCATCTATTCTATAGATTGTAAGGGCTTTATTAATTAATATAGTTCATCGAGTTTTATTTAGTGTTTGTTGAAATATTATGATTAGTTCTGAAACTTTCAGTTCTTTTAGTTCTGTCATCGGTTCCAGTAATTGTTAAAATAAACCTTCATGGAAATTGTTTAGAAATACTATCAATTTTACTAAACTTATGCGTTCACGGTAATTCGATATTAGTCGTTGGATTTTTCCTTTATTTATGTAAGCTTATTAAACATATTTATGTTATATTTAGTATGTAATATTATATAGTAATACCAAAAGATGCTCAAACATTTTTTCGAATTTGCACTAATTTGGTAGAGTAATGCTAAAAAACTTGTTCATATTTAATTCTAAAAGACACAATTGAGAACCGGCTGCCAAAGTTCACGTGAATCATGCTGTGATGTGATTAATTTATGTCAAGGTTTTCGTTTTTACATTACCGTTAGTGTTAATTAATAAATTGATTACGCATTAGGTTAAGTATTTATGTTTGATATATAGGTCAGTTCCTAAATGAAAAATAAACTTGTGCGACTTTGTATAGAACGTGGTTTCAGACAGAATAATATAACCATTATAATATATTGACTATATATTATGTACTGTATAGAGGCAAGGCGACTACAGGATAGGAATTTTGATAGTTTTTGGCGATCGACTTGCTGCAGTCAATCATTGCGCTTAGTTATACGAGTTCGAATTTCACAACAGGATTTTTGTTTATATAGTCCACAAATTATTGTTCTGTAAATAGTTGTCATTTGTTTCCATTAATTGTATGGTGCAAATATTCCCCAGACTCAGGATTTGATCTTTAGAAGTTAGATTTGATTGTTTGCTTTTTATCGTCTTTTATATAATTCTCATTTAGAAATGTGGTGCATCTTAATCTGGTGGTCTAGTGGAGTTGTTAAGGCCTTAGTAGGCTAATAGCGTAGAAAAGCATCTTAATTACATATAAAAAAACTCCTATAATAAACCTGAGCTATAAGTTATAAACTATAGCAAACAAATGTTATATTGCCCGCCTGATAAGCTATTAAATTACCCTTGATTTGAAAATATGTTGCCACGGACTTGTAATTTTTTAGGAAATTGTATCGTCGCATCGCGTCATATAATCATCAGGTGAGCATGTTCTTTAGTTGGTACTAACATTATAAAAATAATTTATGATTAAAAAAGAAAGAAATCTCTATAGACAATGTATATAGAATAACGAAATTGATTACGATAGAAACTTCAAACTTAGTCAAGGCACAAATAATTAAGTTTCCAACCAGCTAAAGAGAACTTGTTTTCGAGCGTTCATTAAACTTTTGTTGACTACACTTTTTTTAGAGGGGATACGATAAGGGTTGAAAAAACTTTGAACTAACCTATAAACTAAGTTATATTATACACAAAATTACATAACTAACTCTTTACACACGGTTTAATATCTTTGGAAAATCATTCAGTCATATAGGTAAATATGCCTTCAATGAACACAGTAACTAGTAGAGTAGATTTTTATGCTACAAGATGCAATTTTTATTTACTTTCTAATAGTCTATGTATCTTCTGTAAGACTTTTTAACATAAAGTGACATAATTAAATAACACGTATTTATTATTCGAACTAATTTTTTTTCAGTTTTAAAAATAGCTTCGTTCTTTTAATATCTTCAATTGAATTCGAATTCTACAAGGAAGTTGTGTTTTTCGTGATGCTACTCTTCAACATTTTTTCTTTCGAACTAACTACGCTATTGTCCTAGCAAGACCTTAACAGCTTCACCGGACTACTAAGGCAAGCGCTTAAGGCCCTCAGCCGAATTTATTTTGGCAATTAGCTCAAGGGTGCACGGCATATCTCGGCTTGGGCTGATGCCTAGGTTACACAAAGACGCGAATCTAACTTAGCTAACCTATATATATATTTATATACCTAGCTATATATATTTCGTATCGGGCAAGTTTACTGAACTAATTCAGTTCGATAAGGGAAAAAGATAAAACCCTTCCACTTTCATGTATAAGCGTGTGTGTGTCTGTGTATTAATTTTGTGTCACTGTATTCGCGCGAACAGCTTACTCGAGCGTTCTACACCGAGTGAACGGACCTAGGCTTGAGCCGCTGCTGAGGGTGGCCTAGTCTAGTGTGTTACTCTTCAACACAAGTTCCCTAAGTGTACCGTTCCGATTCATATTAATAAGAAATGTCGTCACAGCTTTATCTGACGTATATATAAAATATATGTAAATACGTATATGTAAAAAAAATAATTTTTTTTTGACATTTCCAATCTGATCTGATAACAATTTGCTTATTATAAGTATGATTTTTATGACAAATAATGTGATCTAAATAATACTAAACAAAAAACCAATAATCGTATTTCTAAGAATATTTATAAGTATTTACAACAAATATTTATTATGAGTAATAATTTCGATTAATTCGTTACAGTACCCTATTATCTGCTGACCTCATTTATATATCCAAACCACATATATTATTTTTACAACTATTTCCTCGAAGTTATAACAAAATAGTCGTAACTAAAATATCATAATTTAATTCTGAAACTATTATATTAAGGCTTTTCTATTTATATAAATATCTTATCTCGCATCATTATTTGTTAGCATAATTATCGTTAATAAAAATATTTTATTATACTAAAACTATAATAACTGCCATCTATCGACTAATAGGATTAACTACTAAGAACGAATAAGTTAGTTGTTATGAATAACTGACTTTGTATTATTTCGGTAGATGGCAGTTTAAGATAACTATACATTGTAATATAATTATTTTCACGTACTGATAACATTCTTTTGTTTTTTTCCTCGAACTGACTACGCTATTGACCTAGCAAGGTCTTTACAGCTTCACCGGACTACTTTACTGATAACCTATAAAGCTATTATAACTAGTTACGTCTTTGTTGGCGATTATTAAATTGAGGTGGTAGCTAGCCTGTTATGCACTAAGTATTCTATAATACAGTGTTATATTTTACTAATCGAGAAGCTCAATAAAACATCTAACGGTCGCCGTTCATTGCGGAGTAACTGCCACTGAATCACTTATGAACCTGTAGTCAGCGTAGCGTAGTGTAGTCAGTTCGAGAAAAAAAAACACTAATGAACTTTTGTTTAATGTACGTTTTTATTTTGTCGTAGTAACTGAATTCAGTTGTCATGAAATGTTTTAAACCGTAGAAATGTATTACTTGTAATTGCAAGCATATAGATATTGATTTTGGTACGAATCCTCTAACATTGCTATTGTGATTTTTTACTTTAAGGTCGTGCTTGGTTTTGCAGTATTATCCAACTGCACATACATAAATAATATGAGTTGGTATATTATTGTGTTTTGATGCTCAGAAATGTGACTTCTTTTTATGAACATTTATTACACAAAGGTTTATCGATAATTACTGGGGTGTAAGGGGTGTCAAATAACATCTAAGACTTGAGACATCCAAGCCAACCTCACCTGCACGTGGTGCACCTTGCTGAATAACGAACGAGGCAATGGCGAAAGCGGGGTGGTAGGGTTTTACAACCTGACTGGGTCGCAACCACCATGTATATGGCGAAAAAGCCCGTCATAGTGGGGTGTAAGGGGTGTCAAATAACATCTAAGACTTGAGACATCCAAGCCAACCTCACCTGCACGTGGTGCACCCTGCTGAATAACGAACGAGGCAATGGCGAAAGCGGGGTGGTAGGATTTTACAACCTGACTGGGCCGCAACCACCATGTATATGGCGAAAAAGCCCGTCATAGTGATTCGCTTCTGCGGGTTGCGTTTCGGGATCATCCTGTGCATATCCAGCTTTTCGCAGGCCGGCATGACAGCGGCGACCGGCGACGGACACTGTGTCACTCGGTGGTCGCCGTTGTTTTTGGATTGTACTGTGCTTACCATCAGGCACAGTGGAGTCATTTTGCAGTGCTACTATAAAAAAAAAAACTAAAAAAAAATGTATAAAATTTTTGTAAGATTGTTACAATATTTGTTCTTATAGTAATGTAATTAAGAGTAAACTTGGTGTTCAAAATAAATAACTGTATTTCCATTTATATAATACTTTATTTTTTGTGGTATGAATTTTATCATTTTATGCACCAAATTGTCCAAAATGCACCAAAAAGTCATTTTACTTTATTTATTACTAATCTCTACCCGAGGGGAGAAGAGGAAGGGGGTGAGGGGTGGTGGAATATGACGTTGACTTTAATTGGCTTTATTTTTTAAATATAAAAAATTGCATACATTGCAATTTAAAGTTTATTATTGATCTATAATAATTACTGAAATTATATAACGTTTATTTTCAATGAGGAAAATAATTGTTAATTCATTCTTATAATTCAACAATAAAATTAAGAGTAATGTAAGGTTAAATGACAAATCAGGTTTCTTGGTTCTGATAAAAAAAACTAGGATACTTTATTATTGTACTAATAAATCTGTAGTTCTGTCTGTATAATAATTTTTGTCAACATTTTGTGACAGGTTTTTATTTAATGGCCACTAACCACAAAAATGAGGAGAATAATACGTTTGTATTATTACCTATCTACTATACGTATATACGTAATACGGTATTTTTCTATGTCCGAATTTAACTCAAAAGCGGTTTCAACGATTTTTACAAAACAATTAGATATAATTCTTCAATTGACAAGATACAAGAATTGTCAATAATACTGTTAGACATTGTAATAAATAAAACCCAAAGACTATTGAATTCAATTTTCATTAAACTATGTACACAGGAAATATATATGTCAAAATTGATAGTTCATTGTAGTTTGTTATAATTCATTAAGAGATCAAAAAGTGTACTTCAATTTTGTGAAATATAATGAGCCGTCAAAAATAATTAAGTACTGTATAAAAACGATTCCTTTTATCAGTTAAGTCGTTTCTTGTGTCAAAGCCAGATATATGAAGAGGCCAACAATTTTGAAATGCTAAAGTTGAGATCAGATGCTCACAAAATAATTATTCAACAAATACTTTGAAAAAATACATAAGTATACTGACAGAACTCTATATTTATTAATTTAGAGTGTGTTAGTGAAAATATAACATAAAATACAACTATTATTAATAGTGATATTTCGGACCATAAAAATCGTTAATTTTCATTACGTTATATTTACAGATAGAATTTGTGGTATCTGCTTCTTCGGTTTACAATGTATCCTATGTACTTATCTTTTTATTATTTTATATCAAATTATATTTAAAAAACAATAACATACAAGTGACTGTGAACCGGTAACGAAGTTTGCATAAGTTATTTAATGGCGCCAAGAACATAAGAAATAGCTCTTTCTAATGAAGTATTAGTTCCACAGATGGCGCTCGGGGGACATGTAGGGGGATATGTTTTAACTTTCAATGAGAGAGAAAACGATTTTATACAAGCACAGTATCTTTAAAAATAGTTTCTTCTTAATAAATGGTAAGCACCTATTAATTTAATATTTTTCTATGCCGCTTTGTTTTAAGAGGGGCCTTTATTATATAACACATTATCGTAAAGAGATTTTAAAACAATAGTAGGTATTAATGATTATTAATATTTTAAACGCATTGAAATGAATTTTCGAGAAACAATAAGGCATGCATGCCTTACAACTGATTGGACCAGCAAAACAAATATTTATTCAATTTTCCTGAATTCAAAAGGTCGCGATAATAAATGGTAAATTGCATAACTGTGTAGAAAATCGTTTAAATTGTTTTTAAATGAATAGGGTAATTAGGGAAATAATAGGGAAAGGATACATTAATATGTATGTCGGACTTTGACCGGATTGTAAAAAAAACTTATAATCCCAAAAAATTACATAAAGAAGGAAGTCATTACTAGAATTAAAAATAAAAAGAATTCAATGGTTTTAAGGCAATTCAATTAGGCAATGGAAGACTAAATAAAATTCTATTCACTTGGAGCATTACACAATTTTATTAGAATAATTAAATTCTCGTATATATTAAAAATGTGTATATTTAGAACATTTTTTTATTTTAGTTCATTATTGATGGTACACTTACAATTATATCTAAATATTACAGACATATGAGTAATTTCCGAAACAGATTTTATTTAGCTTAAAAAGTAGACAATGGCTGTAAATGTTCCCTGTGTTTACAGACGACAATTAAATAAAGAAATAGTGCGCTTAATAAATACCTATAATTAATAAAGCAAGTATAGGTAATTATTATAATTTATTACGTACAAAAATAATATATTTTTATTTACTATTTATATTTTCTCAGTTTAATAGTTAAAATTACAATGTTCTAAAGCAAATAAAAAACTATATCTTAGTTTTAAATTTCTGTATATAAATATACTAAAGAAAATTAGAAAAATCTACGCAATCATTCCATACAAAATATCGATAACGTAACAGAAGAACATAATTAATAATAACAATAATAAAAGAACATAATAATAACATTAAAATAATACACCCAAAAGAATAATATGATACGGATTTTTATATTAGTTTTATCAATTGCAGGTTAGGCAACTATTTTGGAAATATGAATATCTGAATTTATAAAATTTTATACTATAGCGCCATAATCTATGCAATATCTAATGCAATATAATATATGATAATATGCAATACAAATTTACTAGGGTATTTTATTTGAAACAACTATTATTAAGATATATGGAACTTTTCAAAATCTGAACAAATTGTCGATGCAGTTTATTAAATTATCAGCCGATACCCGGGCTTCTTTTCTTCTTTTGGTGTTATCCTGTGCATGCGCACCACACCGTTTACGCCACTTATCCACGGCAAAAAAAAAGCACATAGCTGAACGCGTAGTCCTTAAATTGTAATTTCTTAAAACTTCAATAGCTTATTGGTAATAGAAATTAAATGAAAATATTGTGATGTATTTATGTAGGATGTGAAATTTTAAACAAAGATCATAAGATCGATAAAAAATTACATAATTGCTTGCACAAAGGCAGACCTCTATATCTATATGTTTATCTACACTAACGCGAGTGAAGCCTAGAGAAAAAATTAGTTTAGATTAATAAACAATTCAACGATTTAGTAATTTTAAATATTACTTACAATTTAATAATAAATTGTTTTTAAATTATATATATATATAAATTAAGATCACGAGTTGGTCGTCTACGAGAAGTTCATATAAGACCCGTCGGGGAATACTCCTTGTAATATACGGTTAGTTCCGTGGGTTTCCGCAGTTAAGGAGCAAACTACCAAACTTCGACCGCTAATTAAACTGTATAAGTGATATTTATACGAATGGACCAGTCATTAGAAACGGCTCCGGGTCTATAATAACAGTATAAGTTTGTGGTATGTAAAACGTCATTTATATAGAAGTAGGATTCATAATGAAAATGTTATCTGGAGTACATAGTCTCGTATTACCGGACAAATGAATGATATAAGCGACATAGTTCCAACTTTAAAAGAGTCCACAGTTCTATGTTGTTACTGCTACAGGTCTGTATTTGAACTTCTTTATAGGTGATAGAGCCACGCAGAGTCTATTACTGATTTCGGCATGAATGGGTCGGCTCGTCCTGGGGTAGTACCACCCTCTCATAGAAAACCGACGTCAAGTAACAGTGCTTGCATGTGTGCTGGATAACCCATCTCCCCTCCCCCTCCCTACTTCCCCAAACACAGCGTGGCAACGCACTTGCGACTCTTCTGGTGTTGCATATGTCTATGGACGGTGGTGATCAATTAACATCAGGTAACCCACCTGTTCATTTGCCTCTTATGTTAAAAAAATAAAAAATAACATCAGATGAGATTGTGGTTAAACGCTTAAATCTAAAAATTATAAAAACGCTTTTAAATAGTAAAAAAATCAAAATGGAAGTATTTAGGAAGGCTCAAATGTTCAGGGGATGTTTTCTCGACATCTAGAACGATATTTCAAGGTGTCAGCGAAACAAAAAAATAGTCGTTTGAAATGAATATTTATTAAAAAAAAACATTTCTAACATTTTAAACTAATTTTCTATGCACAAAAGTTGCATTCGTATAATACAAAAACAATTCGACTTTAATTATTAATGAGAATAGTTATTACAGACAACGAAGTGGTGAGATAAAAACAATGTAGAACTATTAGAGAAACTGGCAAATGAACATCGCCAGTGGACTATTGTCTTGGTCGAGAACTTAATGAATAATCAACGAACTGTAACAAGCACTTTACACGGGCTTCTCGCTGTGTGCGAACTTGCATTAATTGATTAAAATAAAAAAACGGATATCGTTAAAGGAAGCTAAGTATCTTAATTATTTTGGAAATATAAATAGATCCTTACAAGATTAAAGACACCAATGGCAATTAACGTCCAATCCTAGTATCTCATCGATAAATAGTCTACATTACCGGCACAATAATTTGGTTTATTTTAGAAAACTCTTTATCCACATTAGCGAACAGGCGATACTTTGAGACAAAAAAATAATTATTATTTCTGTAACAGAAATAGTCCATATGCTTCTTAATCGAATTTACAAATCGTTGGCTCAATAAATCTCTTTTCCGTTACGAAAACTGCCTAGGATTATTAGGTCGTCGATTCCAAATGCCACTGAATTAAATTAAATGATACTGAACATAAAAGAAATATTTGTTCAGCATATTTTGTGAAAAATATGATCTAAATCTCCTAACCTAAGAGTGTAGACAGTGTTTAATAATTATAGGAATAATATAACGGATTATTTAGAAAATTACTTGGGCAATTATTCTAAACAATATTATAAAGACGAGTTTGATGTTTATTTTGTTACGCTTTTACTCCTTAACTAATAACCAATAATTATGAAATTTTACATACACGTTATTAGGATTACAGAAAATATAAGAGTACCTATCATCGACAAAAGCTCTATTTCCTAAGGATAGGTGAAACGTGAGAAAACTCGCAATGGAAAAGAGTTAACAATAAAAATATTAAAATCTATCGACATCGGTTTAAAGTTATAGTTTGTTTCTGAATATACCATTCGATTTTTTTTACATCAATACAGTGTATAAATACAATACAGATACGGTATTGCGGATTAGTGGTCGTTTAGTGGTCTAAATTCGACCATAATTAATTATTTATTCAAGTATCAATATTAAAGAAAAAAAAGGAATTATATTCATGTTTTCTTGATAACTTAAAAGTTTGTCAATATCTCCTAAAAACAGTGCGATTATCAGTGTGTACACGTAGAGGTAGTGGAAACTTCTTTGGCTTATATGTATAAAATTATATATATATACCATACTCATACTATTAATTATAATACTTAACTATACATTTACTCATTTTGTATATATCTAATGTAGGACCCAGACAGAGGCTTATATATACCTGCACATGCACACAAATACATTTAATTTAATACCTTACATTAAATTTATTATTAACTAGCTGTACCCGCAGCTCCGCACGCGTTTTTTAAAATCGTCTTAAAGAATTGTGAGACTATGTACAATTACAGAAACGCTCTTTAAAGACAATTGTAAGTACGACGCGCACGCCACTAAAAGTAACATGTAACGTGTACATTAGATATATAAATACAAAGAGCGTGCCAAATGAGGTTTGTCATCAGCATAATATTTGGAACCATAACCAACCATATAACTACCTCAGTGCTCACTTACACTGTATAAGGAACTATTGAAACAATAACTAAAAATATTATTATAAAGATTTATATTTACATTACATTTAATATACATTGCCCTTATTATAATTAAGATTTAGTGACTATACAAAAAATAAACGCTTGTCTGTTCCGCAACAAATTGTATTATGGAACTCTTTACGTAATACTCTTATTAGGAAGACCTTCCCCCCTTTCTCCCCTCTCCTCTCCCACCCCCCCCCCTAACCCTTCCCCCCAAAGGGTGGCAAACGCACTTGCGACTCCTCTGGTGTTATTGGTGTCCATGGACGGTGATGATCACTTAACATCAGGTGACCCAGCTGTTCGTTTGCCACCTATTACATTTTAAAAAAACCAACCATTTATACTTTGATAGTAGCAGTTAAGAAGTTTCTATAAAAAAACAAACTAGCAGAAAGCTTATATTTAATTTTCTTAAATTTATATCTATACTTATTCTATACTAATATTATAAAGTTGAAGTGTTTGTTTCATTGAACGCGCTATTCTCAGGAACTACTGATCCCATTTGAAACTGAAGTCTTTTAGTATTAGATAGCTCATTTATCGAGGAACGCTATAGGCTATATATCATGACGCTAAGACCAATAGGAGCGGAGCACCAATGCAGAACGTTTCAAAAATGGTGTTTTTTTTTCCCTTTTGAGAGTTTCCGCTTCGTGTTAGCGTTTGCCCAAAGTAACTATTCCACACGGAGGAAGTCGCGGGCAAAAGCTAGTTTCAAAATATAAATATACATAATACTATTGCTTTAATTATTTTAGTATAATAATAATAACATACCTTCTAATACACCCATTGATATACAAAAACCCAAGATGCACACTTATCGTCTCACAGTCGGCACACAATAATGAGTGCATAATTTTGGCTTATGCAGTCATTTCAAATAGTCTCGCGTCGCTTGCGTCCTTGTAAAAACAACTTTAAATCATTCAGCTAAGGTTGAATTTGCAAAACCATAAGTTTATCGCATAATTAATAGTCTATAACACGCATAACAATAATGATGTATATTGGGCAGTTTTTGCGGCCGATTTTGAACGTGATATCAATGTGTATATGTGAGATTAGTAGGATAATGAATTGTATCAAATGACATATAGAAAATCCTTAACCCTTCTTGAATAACTGTAATTAGAGTTATAAGAAACATGGCATTATATTAGTAGTTGGTATACATATTTTTCATATATAGGTCACATGTTTATTTAATTATATATTTGCATTAATAATTGCAAAACCATAAGTTTATCGCACAACTATAACCACGTATGTATATTGCCGAGTTTTTACAGTCGATTTTGAGCACTAGTTTTATTCGACACGGTGTCTTGGGTTTTTACATTTCAATGAATATACCACTATTTTAATGGTGGTAGAGCCACGATGAAACTATTACTGGTTTCAGTATGAATGGGTCGGCTCGTCCGGGGTCATTTTTATTATATGTATATATATAGATAAGCCGTAAGAAGTTTCATTTTAATACAAGATTCATTTTAATAAGAAACAGAGGAGGAAGATATATTTAACTGTTTTGTCTCTGCCTATTTATATGTAGATTGATCCCTTTTTGTAGTAAATCTTAGTGCTATACGATGATACAATATTATAGGATAATATACATCTATATAATTCATTATATTATTCAGCCTGTGCATATCCAGCTTTTCGCAGGCCGGCATGACAACGGCGACTGGCGATGGATACTGTGTCACTCGGTGGTCGCCATTGTTTTTGGATTGTACTGTACTTACCATCAGGCACAGTGCAGTCATTTTGCCGTGCTATTATAAAAAATATATATCTTTAACTTCTTAAGTGAATTAAGCCTTTTTATTCTACGTTCGAAGTTTGATTCATATCTTAAGGTCAGCGCGTTTGTTGTTTTCAGAGTTATTTCAGGCAAATATGTATCACATTTTTTTTTTCTAACTGACTACGCTATTGACCCAGCAAGTTCTTAACAGCTTCACCGGGTGTATCACATTCGTTCGTGCTTGCTGTATCGATAGACGTTGCGCGTTGCACATCGTCTAGACAATTAGTAATATTTCCCTAGACGCATCGGTGATTCAACAATTAAATTTTGCTTCTCAAACCACATTGCATTATGAATGTGTTGAGTTTCCACGGTCTTTAATACCAGATTTAAAACAATAATATATCATTACTGCCTAAGGAAACTATGAAGAGAATTGTATACTTTTTGGCTTCCATTTTTCGCTCTTGTACTAGGGCGTAAGATTCAATACGGAGGTGCAATGTTAATTGTTATTAACATTAGTACAATATAAGACACCCACATCATTGCCTGCTTTGTTGGTATGTTTCTTGTCATGTATGATCTGGTAAATAAGAAAATAGACGTTAATATTATGTACTAATTTTTACCTGCGGCTTCGCACGAGCTAAAATAGACTGTATCTTTCGAGAATAAAAGAAAATTTCGAAAATATGAAAGGGTTACAAACAAACAAACAAACTCATTTTCGTATTTATAATATTAGTTAGGACATAAAACGAACTAGTGTCATTTTGAAATGTCTTTAAAACTCGACATAAATATTCTATATTTTAATGTTAAATTAACTGTCCATTTGTACAAAATATTATGAGGAAAATATTGGAATTATTATAAATACTGTATGATGTCATCATTTACTTGATATATATAACGTTATAATATCTATACGTTCTACGCTATACATATTATTCTATATTATAACGTTTATATTAACAAGCCGTTCAAAGAATTTAATGTAATCAAAAATATGCATAACTATCCTAACGTTAATTCGTAGTAAGTATATTGCAGATATTTAAATGAGATAAATAGCATTATGTAAATTGTAGCATGCGCACCGCCGAAATATCTTATGGTGGGTTTCTGCTACTCTGGCGGACCCCAAAGGGTCTTCGAGAATCTTTAAAGTTTTCGTTCAGATCCAGCTAACAACAGTAAAGATAAAATGCACGTACATCGTGATCTCCTTTGTGTTGCAGCTGGCCGCTGAGCTTCCACGAATGTTGAATTATAGATTTATTTGATGATTCAGCTGCTGATTACAACATGATCGCCTCGATCGTTTGATGGAAAAAAAGAAGAATGCCCAATGTCCATCTTTTCTTTGTTTATATTGATGATGTAGACGTGCATGACGTCCAAAAAGTTGGCATCTCGTTACTGCTTAATAACAAGATCTCAACGTCAACAACCGAATTATACGAAAGAGGTTTTATTTAATAGCGATAGCGATACATAAATAAATATCTGAAAAAATAAAAAATAAATAAGATGGCTAGTTAAATACGCCACATATACGGAGGTAATGATTTTTCACATTTTTGAATTTTGCGATCCGGTATACGTAACATCCAAAACAGCCATGATCTGATAATACCTGGGCTCATTTAGTATCGTGGTAGAACTTTTCCTAATTCCGCCTGGTTAGGTATCACTCTTAAATTTAAAATTTGTTGCTAAACACCTGTAAGTTGTATTCTGACAGCTGTTTCTAAGAGCTAGTCCAACTAAAGGTTTAGCGCGTTTACATTATTGGACTACATTGTCATTTAACATCAGGTGAATTATGCTCAAACGTTAAAATCTATAATGTATATTAAAAAAACTCATCGAAACGTCAGGAAGTCCTGGTATACCTACAACACCGCTTGATAACCCTGCGGATAGCGTCTTTGGTTTAAAATTCCTTGAACTCCTTCGCTACAACCTTTAGGCTGCTATCTGCCGCTTAATGCTCAGTTTGCTGGAGGCGGGAGACCCTCAAGTAATGAAAATCTTAATGCCGAATACTAGCCTAATATATTTTAACATTAAAGAACCTAACATGGTTGTTATCATTATACAAAAATACAAAAATAAAAAGATCTTCTATGTAAATTAGTTGACAAATATCTGCCGTTGTGTACGTATCACGGAATTCTACCCAAGAATTCGATCTTTTTTAAATTTTTTATCTCTAAAATACTTAATCCTTATAAAAATATTACGATATCTTTATTTAGTATGGAGTTATTAAAGTTTTAAAGAACTTCGATTTCTATAAACAATGCAAAAGACAAAATATTTTTTTTTACGAAGTATATTTTTTGCTTTCATTTTTTCTTATGCTCTTTCTTCTATACATAAATGTATTGTTAAGATAATAAGTAACATATTCAAAGTAGCGTGTATCAGTATATTAAATAAATGCGGTAGAAAATAATACATACTTACTGAACGCATAATTTTGCATGGCATATCACCATATTCTTTAGGGTGATTGCCAATACGGTGATTTTATAACAAGCACATAATTCACCAAAAATAAAGATTTATTCACCCACGCCGGTACTCAGAAATATATAAAAATTGCAATTGCATTTTAGTCCTGAAACTGAAAATTTCTTATTAATTCCTTCTATATACTTTCCTTTATCAGATATTTCTATATATATACACAAATAAAGGAGTTATTCACCTGTTTATTACGGGTTATAATGGATGATGAAGATTTCAGGAATACCATTATAAACAATGTAAGTACAACAAACTTTGTAGTCCGTCTGCTATACAGGTGTAGTATATAGAAATATAGCTATCATAGTCTAGAGTTCAGCATGTGCCATATACTCATCAAAACATGTTACATTGTTGGAATAATATATTTTCCACTATTCTTACTGCGTTTTATAATTTATATTCCTTTATCACTTTTATTCAACGTTCAAATGCTTATCCTTAAGATATATAAATATATAGTTATATTAAGTGAAAAACTAGTAATAATGTATGTTGTCAAAATATTCACCATTTTTTTATACATAATAAAATAAAGATATAAATTCTAAATAATAAAAAAATACAATTAAAATAATAAAAGTCTTCCTATTTTTATATCACACACAAACATGTGGTTTCGAGTAACATGAAAAGTATTTCTACATAAAATGATACGAGCTAGGTATATTTAAATTTAAATATTGTTAATATATTAAAAAAACATGTCTTTAACAAATTAAATTTCAGCCATATATGTAATAATTAATTTAAATCTACCATTTGTTCTTTGATTTTACTGAAAATTATTACCCCAAGTGGTTAATTATTTATTGTATGCAACAGTAATAAATAAGTTAATTATTTTTAATGAAAAGCGATTTAATTACACTTTTATAAGCCTTTCTGTATTCACTTGACATAACGACATATATGATAGGATTTAAGCAAGTGGTCGAATGTATTAATAAATAGCTTAGAAATACCATAGTTGGATAAGATGAAAATTTTAAGGATAAAGTCTTAAATACCATAACAGGTAAATGACAAACACAAAAACATATCATTATTGCAATTATCATCGTCCGCAGCTTTTTATCTTTCCTCGTTGGAAACCACTGCTTCACGTTAATTTGTTTTAATTTTAATCGTAAATGTTTACGAATTTTCTTCGACATATTGCTTGACTTTATTCTCATCGGATTCGGTTCAATTTCATAGATATTTTCCTGCGCATTTGGTTCATCGTTAGGTAACGCTTGCTGTGTTTCAGTCGATTCTGTTTCATTTTTTAATTGCAGTGAAACAGTGCTGGATTCTTCACGATTATCGAAAACAATCTTGCTCTTAGGATTCGCTCCCGATTTCTTTACTACTCTTCTAACTACGTAGAATATGTGGATGTAACATAGTAGCATTATTGTACAGGGTACAAAGAAAAAGGATATCATTAACAATTCTTTTGGTGAAGAATTGTTTTCATCCGGAATTATACCACAAAATCCAATGCGTAGATCTAAGCTAAACCGACCCCAGACTTCGAACAAAGTTGGCATTAAAAGCACAAAAGATGATATCCAGATGGCCGTGATCATAATAATTAAATTATTTTTGTTAAAACACCTGTAAGAGTAAAATTATGCATTGTATATTATTTTGCAATATCAACTAAACAATCTAATCAGGCTGTAAAAGTACTTCTGTACCAAAATCCTATTGTTATAAGAAATGGATAAAACTATTACTATTGCGTACTATCCAAGTGACTGCAGTTCGACCTGCCAGATGTAGATCAGGAAGAACATCTCTATAAGCTTAAAAGAATAGATCTTTCAGTCGAAAATTATTTTCACCAAGATTGAGTTTTGTCTATAACATATACATACAGAGAATTCACTTACCTGTGATACATATGTGGATGAACAATCAGAATGTACCTATTGATTGTTATGCCGACTATAGTAAATAATTTGACTCCACTTACAGAGTGCAATAGTAGTGGATATATACGACATAAAGTTTTCCCAAAAATCCAGGATTTATATAGCAATACACACGCTACTATAGGTAACACTGCACAGCAGACGACGAAGTCTGCTATCGATAGATTAATTATAAGTATCGCTGCTGCATTTCGAATCTACAAAGAAACGTCATTATTATGATAATTTATTAAAAATAGGGTACACATAATATTATTGTATTTTAAAATTGCATAGTGCAATATAATAACCCAGACTTGTATCACCAGTGTATTTGGTACTACCAGTAAATACACTCGACAGCTTTTGAAAATTATGGGAATTACCACAATGCAATGTGAGATTATCTTTTTATTAGCAGTGTCTATTAAATACATAGGAAGGAATTAATGGAATGTGTTGTCTTATTGATTAAGTATTATATTATTTTTGCATTAGTCTTACACACAATTTGCCTTGCTAGAAAATCAGAAGGCAAGTGTTGACAAAATTCATTTATACCTAAGAAATGTTTTGACTATTTGCTAAACGTAGGCGATAGACTGCATTTGTCTGTTCAGTACGATATGTCCATTATTTGAAAAATCTAATTTAAATTTACAAATGATATTTTCTTACCCTTTTGTATCGCGCCAAAGCACAGATGGTGATCAGGTTCCCGGGGATGCCAATAACTATGAAAAGGATATGGCAAACAGATGTAGAATATAATAATATTTCAGGATAATTTATAAAAAGAGGCACGCTAGATAGTTCTTCATTAGAGCCGTAATTGTCCAAACCCACCACAGAACCGTTCTTAATCCCATCTGATATAATAGTTCTTGAGATATTCAAAGACATTTTATTAAAAAATAGGAACACGTCTCCCGTCGTAATGTATTTTCTTTATTATGAAGTATGTAGTTAAATTAGCAATGTATTCAATAATTATTATACCGTTTTCCGTATTGTGTCATCAATTCAGCGCGGCGACACACGATGGTTCGAAAACCAAGTTAAAGATTAAGTTCAGTCTTTGTTTGATTAAAACGTCAGTAGGTATATCGTTGTTTCCACCTTATAATATCAAATTAAGACCAAGTTCGTAAAGCAACCCTTTTTATATTATACGTATTACACTTATATGTAAATAGGTCAAAATTAATCAGTTTACTACCATTTTGTCTTCTGTTTGTTAACATTTTTTTTAATTAGTAGCTATGAACGAGTAGAATCTATACATATAATAAAAATGATGCGTACCTAAGTATGTAATGTCAAAATAACAGCTTTTTACTGGATGGATATGAAAATAACAAAATTCTATAACCAAAAATATAATTGATATTCATATATTTGTATAAATGAATGTAATTTGAATTATATTGCCTTTTTGGTCAATTTGGCGGCCATTTTGTTTTATTTACCGCGCTCGCGTCTACATAATTCAGTAACCATAGATAGCAGCGAATATTACGTCGACTTCAGTGAGCATTATTTTAATTGTTAAATATTTAAAAAAAAACTGCTTTCAGATAGATATACAGTTCTATACCTTGATATATATTAATGTAAAATTACATGACTTTAACTCTTTCTGTAGGTATTTCTAATTAGAAAAATAACTATTAACTCATTGTTTACAATTCAACATTATAATTAATAGTATTTTTTAAGATAGAAGAAGTCTTTCTAATAAAATATTTGATGATAAACGAATTATCGTAAGAGTTCAATAATAAAGTTTCTTGAGGAACAGACAACTTCCAAATAAATTATAAAGGGTAATTTATTTTATTACTTTTTACATTACATTACATTACTGATTTAAAAACAAAAATATTAATTTTATATAATTACTAGCTAACTCGCGCAACTTCGTCTGCATAAAATCAGTTACTACCAGTTTCTTTTGTATTTCCAAACTCCAAAAATTTTAAAAACTTAGAAGCTGATTGCAGCGACACCAACCGTTTTAAATTGTGAAACCAAACATTTCAGCGACCCACTCAAATACATAATGTCTTCCCAGTACCCCCTAGATAGCTTCTATGCCACTCACGACCGCGCCTCATTTACTACTTACTTACACTTACTACTGAAATAGGCTCAGCGACAGCGACAACGCAATAATTTTATAAACTTATAGTTTTTATTTCGCATTATCTTCTGACCAACTTCACCAATTAACATGACGTACAAAGTAAACTATATCTCCATGAAATCTCCTTTTTAACCGACTTCAAAAAAAGGAGGAGGTTATCAATTCGACTGTATTTTTTTTTAATTTTTTTTATGTTTGTTACCTCATAACTTTGGACTGGGTGAACCGATTTTGATTATTCTTTTTTTATTTGAAAGCTGGTACTTCCCATGTGGTCCCATTTGAATTTGGTCCAGTTCCAACAACGGCATCCAGCGCAAAACCGTATAAGTTTTAAATTTGCATTGGGTCACCTGATGTTAAGTGATCACCACTGTCCATAGACACTTGCATCAGTGTCACGATGTTTGTCCATGATGAACTTCGAAACTAAACCAATCTTCATGAAAGTTGGCATGTATAATTAGATATATATTATAATTTATATGTAGTATTTGGTCTAACTTGCGATATAAGATAATTTATATTTCGATTAATTAATTAATGGCCTCAATACTATTTAATTACAAATTAAATGATTATCAATGTTAATTATTATTCTCATTAATTGTAAGTTTCATCAGTCTCGAACAGATGGCGCTTTAAATTAGTTTGTTGACAGTAAATTGTAGGACCAAATGTTATAAATGTCTCATAGATGGCACCACGTTTTGATTTTCAATTTTTTTTTGATTACTCAGGCACAGCAACGTGTGGTCGGGTAAGCTAGTACTTATATAGATTAATTGAAAGCTTATAACACCATATACATTAGATTCATGTGAAGATGGAAAACTTGTTTATTTATAAAGTAAATTTTCAAAAAAAAGTATTAACCGACTTCAATATCAATCAAAAACCCATAAGGCACTAAAAAGCGGAAAATAAATAGTTTATCAAAAATAAAACTTATGAATATGTGTGCTACCTAGAGATTTATTGGAAGTCGGTGCCAACCAAATCGAAAACCATATCTATAGGTACAAAGTTTAAGTCCACTCTCGCGTCTCTGTAATACAAAAAATTTGGTTGGTACCGACTTCCAGTACATCTCTAGGTAGCACACATATTCATATGTTTTATTTAATTTGGTTAATTTGATTAACTATTTTTTATTTTGCTATTTGTTTTTATAAGTGGACTTTATTGTAAAGCTATTTTATTTTATTATATTATTTTTATATTATTTATTTATTATTATATTATTTTATATGTAACCATGACGTGATCTCTGAGCTAGTGCGCAATCCTTTGAAAATGGTATCTAATTCCACAGTTTCATGACATCATTGTATTATATTTTATTGTATTCTATAAAGACAGTACTAGGTTACATTATTATAAAATCTACTTTACGACCTATTCACAAACCCACCAAATATACATTAAAAATTACAATAAAATCGGTCTAGCCGTTTCGGAGGAGTTCGAACACAAACACCGTGACACATGATTAGAATAAAGATAACAAAATGCATGAAATGCTTAATGTAACTAAAGTATTTAAGTTGGTAATTATTAATACTGTATCCGTCTAATTAGCTTTCAAATTGTACGTCACCTTTTTTTAGAAAATATAGTGAGTATAGTGGGCTACCCTTAAAAAATGCCTTCACAGACTTCTTTGTAGATCTATAAAAGGGGAATATCCCAACATACATTGTTTTGTTATATCTCAAAAGGATTAGGCAGCGGTTTCGATGAAACGTCATATTATTGCATTGTTGCCGATTATAATTACATTTATTGTGATTAATTATTAAAAATATAAATATTTGCCAAAATAATAAGTAATCTTTAGCACTGAGAGTTAATACACCTTTCTACTTTTTTCTACCTCAACCTTTCAGATATAATTTATAAAATAAGATCAATAGGATCAGGGATTATTAACCCAAACACCCAAACTTTACCTGTCTTTACAATATTAGTACACATATAGTATTTAATGGCAACTGCAAACGCCTAAACTAATTATTCTAATCGTAAATTTACAACCCTGCACCGTACGATTCCAATACTTATCAGTATGTGAAAAAGAAATTTTATCAAATATCGAAACAACACATGTACTGACAAAACTCTATTAGATACTTTTGAGGCTTATTTTTTATATCGTAATATAATATTGTGTAGGTTTATGTTTTCTAAAAAAATCTTCTGACCTTGATTCTGGAATCACTCATTGTTTAGCAAGGCCGTAATAGCTAGGTAATTTTTTCAAAAATAAACATAAGTTTACTCAATTTTTGTCTTTGTGCTCCATATTTTGTTACTACTGGGTGTCAGGTTAGACGCCGGCAACATTTTTACAGGACAATCATTAGTCATTTTTAGTTCTAAATAAATTAAAAAGTAGATGCATTTTATTTGACCTAATTATCTCGAGAAAAGCATAACTAGTTTTCACTCTGCATCAGATGATTTATTCAAAAAGCACGATGAATCATCGTTTTCAAAGTGCGCCACATGATTAGAATAAAGATAACTGCATGAAATGCTTAATGTAACTAAAGTATTTAAGTTGGTAATTATTAATACTGTATCCGTCTAATTAGCTTTCAAATTGTACGTCACCTTTTTTTAGAAAATATAGTGAGTATAGTGGGCTATCCTTAAAAAATAGATATATGCCCTCACAGGCTATTTTGTACATCTATATTTTCTTTGATGTTTCATTATTTACACCTGGCTAAAAAGAAAAATAAAAACGTATCATGTCATTGTCATTATATTAAGTCGTCAATACATTTTGCAATGGACGTAATTATTTTAATCTATACATACAAAACTAAACCTTATTACATTTACCCAACATACATTGTTATATCTCAAAAGGATTAGGCAGCGGTTTCGATGAAAACTCCCAATCGGTTTGAATTTTTCCGACTTGTCCAACAATTATCATTATATTTCAACCAATCTATATAAAACCTTGACAAATTTATATACTAAAACGTTCCTCATGAATTACTTTATCCACTGGTGAAAACCGTATGAGAATCCGTGCAGTAATTTCTGAGTTTATCGCGAACAGACAGACAGACAGACGCTGTTGGGGACTTTGTTTTATACTATGTAATAATAATGAAATTGATTTTTCTGTTTATATAGATACTGTATACTGTATAGCTATCTAATATTTTTTATTTAATTTAAAATATTAATTCATCAGTTCATGGTGCAGTATCATTTTTTCAAGTCTGAGTGCACCTATAAAGTCAAAATTTAATTTCACATCTATTAGTGCAGGTGAAATAATTACGACATTTCAACTGTTATATTTGAAACATACCAAAGACGTATGGGGAATTTTGGTAATAGTTCAGTCCGTAATTATCAAAATTTCACCATATTTAGCGAACATATTTAATCAGTGTATAGAAAAAGGAACCTTCCCCAATTTAATGAAAATAAGTGAAGTAGTTCCTTTATTTTAATAAGGCTGTAGAATTAGTCTTGGAAATTATAGATCAATTTCTGTATATCCGTTATTTTTTTATGAGAAGATTATGCTTAAGCAATTACTAGGATATTTTAAAGTGTAAGAGATTCTGGATGGTCGACAGTTTGGTTTCACAAAATCAACTACTAACGCTGGTGCAACGCTTTTAAGTGATATATTACGGGCTTGGGAGGGATCGCTGGATGCAATTGGTGTGTTTTGTGATCTGTCTAAGGTCTTTGCTTGTGTTGACCATAGTACACTTATTCTGAATTAAAACATTATGACGTTTGTGGAGTCTCTCTTGACCTTCTGTTCTCCTATGTAAAAGATCGCTGTCATAAAGTTAGTATAGACGGGGCAACGTCTGCGGGATCGTTGACTTGAATTGGCGTTCCACAGGGGTGCATTTTAGGGCCATTTTTGTTTCTTGTATATTATATAAATGATCAGCCGCTAGTGGTTGATAACTTTGAAGATGTGGTTCTTCTCGCGGACGACACTTCGCTTATATTTAAAGTAAAAAGAATAGATTTCGAGTATAAGTATCTAAGCAGTGTCTTAAATAAAATTTCCGATCGGTTTATATTGAGTAATTTAGTACTAAATGCAGACAAAACAAAATGCATATGATTTACCTCGCCCAGTGTTCCACCTACTGATGGTAAAATCGAGATTCAAGGGAATCTAGTTGGCTTAGTTGACAATACCTTGTTCTTGGGTATCACACTTGACTCTAAATTAGAATGGGGTCCTCATATAAAGATTGGTAACTCTATCGACTGACGGTGAAGGAAAACATCGTGAGGAAACCTGAATCCGAGAAATGTTCTTGTAGTACTACTGTATGTGGGAAAACACAATAACGTTGATTTTCTCAGTGTTTAAAATCGCCAATACGTCGAGGGCTGGCGTGGGGATTATGATGGGCATAATCTTTAAGGAAGAGGTCTATGGATCTGCAGTGGGTCTCTTACAGGCTGATGATGCTTGTTTATAAGGATAAAAATGGAGACGAAACCGCGGGCGAATACTACTTTCTTACAAATAAATATCATATTTAATTATTAAAAAATCGTTTTATTTTATTGTATTTATTATCAGTGTATGCCTTTATAATATATAGAATTAATTATACAATAGAAAGATTTTGTTAATAATAAAATATGTATTTCAAGGTAAACTTATATTATCTTTGCATAATACTTATTTTGGGGTAAACTGATATAAATTAATATTGCATCTAAATAGTACGTGTTTATTATGAATATATTCAATTCAATTTCCAATAATGTCACGAATCGAATAAACAAAATTTTTCATTTCTTCCTCTTAATCTATACTTATTACTTATGTATATTAAATACTTTAAAGAGGTATAGTTTGAGTTTGTGAGGTTGTAGGGGGTAATCTCAGGAACTACTGGTCAGCTTTGAAAAATTCTTTTAGTGTTAGAGAGCGCATTTATCGAGGAAGGCTATAGGCTATATCATCAAGCTAAGATCAATAGGAGCGGAGAACCAATGAAGAATGTTTCAAAATCGGGGTTATACTTCCTTTTGCGAGCTGCCGCTGCGTGTTAGTTGGTCCAAAGTAACTATTCCACGCGGGCTAAGTTGCGGGCAGATGCTAGTTTAAACTTATAAATTGTATTCAGCTGTGTTTCATACGTACTGCGAGAACAGCCGCTAACCTCACATATTTTTTTAATTACATTTAAACCTATAAAGTTATATATACTTTAATGAAGTTCAGTGTCTATAGCGTTAAGCAATATACTCAATAAGAGTCACTAATAATAAATGATGCAAATTCAGAATACCGATATTTACCAGTGAATTCGAATTTCTTATTTTAACCGATGTTCAGAGTCTCAACGAAATTAACTTCAATCACTAATGCCGGTTTCTGAGGTACTCGGTTAAACCATCATTAAAAATAATTAGAGTCAGTAGACTCAATAAAGTTATCCATATGATAAGCTGTCAATGCCTTTCTGAGTACACAATGAGTTGTAAAATAACTATGATATAGCTTTGCGGGGTGGTAGGGTTTTACAGCCTGACTGGGTCGCAACCACCATGTACACGGCGAAAAAGCCCGTCATAGTGATTCGTTTCTGCGGGTCGCGTTTCGGGATCAGCCTGTGCATATCCAGCTTTTTGCAGGCCGGCATGACAGCGGCAGCCAGCGATGGATAGTGTGTCACTCGATGGTCGCCATTGTTTTTGGACTGTACTGCCATTGCCACTGACATTTTGCCGTGCTACTATAAAAAAAAAACTCATAACTGGTTCTATGATGTTCACTCGATGGCTCTTTTTAAGAAAAAGTGTTAAAAATTGGTTTCATTATTTTAATTCTTAACTTACTAATATTATGATTAAAAATACTTTGGCGATTACTAGATGGTTTAATTTTATTTTATAATGATTTACTTATAAATTTAATTATTTTAGATACAAAATTTTTCAAATCGTTAGTTGTTCGACAATGATATATTATTGTCAAGATATTAAAAACTATTTCAAATGCCAAAACTTATCGAATAAGATAAATACCCAGATTGGCCACTTAAATTTAACGGAGGTTTATCGTATGATTAGGTGTTCAGAAACCCAATTTGACAAGTTATTGAACCGATAACGCTATTGAACAGATAAGTGTGTCTCAGAAACCGATAAAAACATATTTTATATACTCCTAAAAAAATAGTATATATTATCGGGGTTCCTTAAAATTCATTTAATTAGTGATTATTATTACATTAAGCTTTATATTATCATTTAACGTTTTTTGTTTCTGATTAGACTCTTGTAAGCCATACGATATTCTTTTGACATGAATACGTATATAACTGGATTGATACATGGTGTGAAATATATCGTAAGATAACTTAAGATGTTGGCCTCAGGATAAGTGTGAAATTTTTCGACAAAAATCTTGGTCAGGGTGATAGGCACATAACAGATAACAAAGCACAGCATTATAGCTATCACCATCATTTGCAGTCTCTTGTCTTTTCTAGTTGGTAAGCCTTTTTTAACCGATTTTCGTCTGGTATTCAGTCTGGCGCGAGCTCGTTCATTATCTTCAGTATCAGACGCTAAGTCGATTTCAGCAAAACGTTTATCATCTTCATTATCTGTGCTCTCTGTTTCGGAAGTCGTTGAATGGGTATCAGAAGGAGTTATTGTGGTTACAATTTCTGTAGACGCATTAGATGATCTAAAATGTGCACTTTGCATTTCAATACGGGCTGTACCACCGTTGTTAAGTTTTAGCGAATTATTTCTTACCACCCATACTATACGAGCATAGCAGTATAGCATTACTACACAAGTAAATGATACTGCGAAGAGAAGTATAAATTTTTTTGGAGTCCTGCCATTTTGATCCGGTACCATAGTGCATGAACCAATGTGCGGGTCTAACGTTATTCGGCCCCATATTTCGAAGAAAGGCATCAACAGTAATGCAATGGAGTAAGCCCATATAATTATCAACATTATTGATATGTTCCTTTTTGTGTACAATCTGGTGAATAAGAAATTAAACGTTAATATTATGTAAAAAAGATGACTTCTCTTACCAATAGATTATTATTATCAACATATGTTTCAAAATACGTTAATTTATAACTGACAGTTCAAGTGTATTAACATAAAATTGTTGAGAAGAAAATATTACTATGTATCTTCTAATAAAGAAGTTACAGTCCTAAGATTTATAATATTAGTAACATATTACAAATTTAAAAAAGATGACATCTGTTACCAATAGATTATTCTGTTGAACTTGTTTTTCTATATAATATACGTTAATTTATAACTATATACAATTATATCAACATAAAATTATTAAGGAAACATTATAATCTAAAGAGTTACATATATAGTATACGAATTGTAAAAGTAAAAAAAAGTGTCATATCTGTTACCAAAAGGTTATTCTTTTTAAACTGAGTTTGGATACAAAATAGGTAAATTTGTAGCTAGTAGTAATATGAACATGAAACTATTAAGAGGAAAATATTGCTGTATTTAGTATATGAATACAAAATATAAATGAGTTGTATCATTCGTATGATATGAATAATGCTAATAAAACCCAAGTATATGACTCACATAAGATATTATATGTTAATACTCAATAACATATTTTTGAATAGCTAAACACGCGAAATGTTTAAAATTACACATGATTGTAGCTATACCTGTCCGTTTACACGCACTTATTACTATTTGGTTTAATATCATTTTGAGTTATAGTAAAAACCTTATATCAACATGCAGGGTTTTATATATAGATAATAATTAAAAAAGATATATTGATAAAGTAATTATGAATTAGCAGTTATCGTATTTGAACTCTGCGTTGATCGACGTTGTCTAGTCCTTACGAATGAGATGCTTTCAAAGATGGAAAATATCATATTGAAACCATGGCATGATAGGGTTTTTTCTTAGTCCGCCTAGCTAACTCAAGCATCTATCTATCTTCAAGCATCTATGGGTTTGTTCAAGCAGAGAGTTTCAGAGTTAGTCGCTCTCTAAGTTTAGCGTGTTTACCATCTTAGAGATAACATCGTTACTTAGCATCAGGTGAGATTGTATCTTAAAGCAAAGATCTATAAGTATAAAATAAACATGACATGCTGGTAGGGCTTGTTTCAGTCCACCTATCTATCGCCAAGCATCATGAGTTTGTTCTGGCAGAGATTTTTGAACTGACTACGCTATTGATCAAGCAAGGTGTTAACAGCTTCACCGGACTACCCTTCTGGCAGAGAGTTTCAGAGTTAGTCGCTCTCTAAGTTCAGCGTGTTTACCATTAGACTACATCGTTATTTAAAATCAGGTGAGATTAAGGTCAAGCGCTAACACCTAATAAGTGTCAAAATTATGACTTTTCATGTAGTCCGGTGAAGCTGTTAAGACCTTGATTGGTCAATAGCGTAGTCAGTTCGAGAAAAAAAACTTTTCATAATACAACAAGAAATACTTCTTAGTAATCTAGGCAAACATTGTTGTTTTTGGCATTTGGTACAATCCACATAAATAATATGGATATTAAATTTTTCAAAATATACTTGTTATTGTTAGTCATATAGATACAATTGTGTATACTTACGGTAAGTATAATTTCGGATGACATATCAGAATATATCTATTAAGAGTGATTGCTAATACTGTGAATAGTGATACAACGACTGGTACATATTGCACTATAGGGAAGAAGTGACAGTAGAGTTTCCCGTGGACCCAAGACCGTTTCCAAAACGACACAGACACGGTTGGAAGAACGAAGCAGTAGAATAAAATATCCGTAATCGACAGATGTATAATAAAAATAGCTGTAGCATTTTGAACCTGAAATAAAAAAAATATAAACAGTTTTTGTAACAACTTTATAATGTGTATGATTACTCTTCCAATAATTCTTCCCTTCTCATAGGGTATATTTCAACGAGAGAAAGAGTACTATACTCAAGGCATTCGTCAAATTTATATTAACGCGAAGGAAGCTCGGAGCAAAAGCTAGTTCAATATATATACTTTGTGTTCGTGGAAAGCTAACGCAGGAAGCACAAGAGAATATAAGGGATATTACACTCGTTAAATGATAATAAAAGATGAGGAAGGAAGATTTTCGATGCGATGTAGATATAAAGAGTTTATAGAGTGATGAATGAAGAAAATGGTTGGATCGGAGAGTTAAAGGTTGTAGCATTAAATTTAAGCTTTGTACGAGGATGAAGTAAAAAAAGCTGTGAATGGTTTGAAGAACGGAAAAGGGCCAAATGGTATAATTTTAATAAGATGTTACAAGTGGAGGCGATCCCAAATTAATGGAACAAAAGCATAATAGTGCATATCTTTAAGAATAAGGGTGTGATATACAGGACTGTCACAACTATTGAGGGATAAAGCTTATGCCACATAGTATGACGGTTTGGGATGATGAAGATTTGAGATTATGAAGTGGCTGTGAATCAATTCGGGTTTTAACCTGGACGTGAAGATGTGGATGGGTCGTTTGAAAAATAATATAGGTTTCTTTAATACTGACATGGGAATGTGGAAGAGGAGTACATGTTCAGCTGACTCTACTTAGGTGGGATAAGGGTAAGAAGATGATGACTAAGCTTTCCTGACGTGATACCAGAATAAAGTTTATTTAATTTGCATTAAATAGAGAAATGAAGAAGTATCTAATCTTCTATTTTACTAAACAATTATGTTGTTATATTAAGAAAGTCGTGGTGGCCTAGTGGTTTGAGCAGTGGAATATTATTTCGATGTCCACAGGTTCGAACCCCGGCATGTACCAACGAAATTTTCGGAATTCGCGTACATTTGCTAATTTAAATTGGTAACACTATATCGGCTGACGGTGAAGGAATATCGTGAGTAAACCTGAACCTGAGAAATGTTCTTGTAGTACTACTGTATGTAGGAAAAACATAGAATTGTGGATTTCTCAGAGTTTGAAATCGTCAATACGTCGTGAGCTGGCGTGGTGATTATGCCCATATCTTCTTTCGGGAAGAGGCTTTATGGCCCGGCAGTGGGTGTCTAACAGGCTGATGATGATGATGATTAAGTAATATTAAAGAATAAAAAATAAATGTTTGTTCACCTTTTTACATTTTGTTAGTGCTAGGACAGTGATGAGATTTCCAGGGATACCGATGATCAGAAACAGTATGCAGCAAACAGAGGCAAATCGTAGCAATACGTCAGGATAATCCCTGAATATCTTTACAGCTGACAGTTCAGCGTCTGATGCGTACTCATCCAAGCCAGGCACATAGTTATTCGAATAATTCAAGGTTTCCATTTCACTTGACATATTATTTAATTTGACTTTGCACTTCTGTCCAACATTTAAATGTTTGCTCTTAAAATATCACACACCAAGTAAATTGTTTACAACGAGAAAAGCTACTTGTGTGATTTCAATTACGCACACATATTATTTTCCTTAAGGATAAAAAAAAATATGCTACTCGGTTAAACAATACCTTGTTATTTAACTTGTTTTATATATTATTACTAGAGGTTTCCCGCGGCTCCGCGTGCGTTTTTTTAAATTGTATTAAAGAAATGTAAATTTGTGAGATGTACAATTACAGAAATGCTTTTTTACTTTTGCAAATGCAAAACTTTTGTACTGTAACATGTAACGTGTACTTTGGATATGTAAAATTACTAATATATAAGAAACTTACATTATATAAGAAAGTAACGAAACTTTGAGCTATACATTATCCGACAATATATCTTTAAAATGTCGTATAGATATAATGCCCATATTGTCAGTATAATTGAGTTTTTGTGACCATACAAAAAGTAATCGCTTTCCGGTTCCGCAAGGAATTAATTGTATATCAGAACTCTTAAAGTAACACGTTAATGATCTAATATCTTATTAGAATGACCTTTTCTATCTTAATAATTACTATTAATTATAATAATGAATTGTAACATAAGTTGGTGATTAATTTTCTAATTAAAAATACACAATGATTTCAAGCCTTGAAATTTTGCATCAACATAATTGAAAATACAAAAATCGATATTAATCTGTAAGCAGTTTAATATTTACCAATTAAAATAGTGCTCATTGAACTCGATGCAATATTCTTATACATGGATATGGTTACTAAGTAAAGTAGACGCAAGTACGATAAATAAAATAATGAAACTATTATTGGTTTCAGCTTGAATGGGTGGGCTCGCCCGTGGTAGTACCACCCTCACATAGAAAACCGAGGTGAAGTAACAGTGCTTGCATTGTTGCGTTTCGTTCGGTCAGTGAGAGCGCCGGAGACCCACCTCCCCTCCCCTCTCCTCTCCCTTTCCCTCCCCTAACCCTTCCCTCCAAAAGATGGCAACGCACTTGCAACTCCTCTGGTGTTGTTAGTGTCCATGGACGGTGGTGATCACTTAACAGCAGGTGACCAGGTGGGTCACCTGTTGGTTTGCCACCTATGACATAAAAAAAAAAAAATGCTGCTGAACTGACCAAAATTATAATATAAATCGAATTACATACATATGCACAAATACAGGTATTTTAATTATAACGAAGTCGTGGTTAACAGTTAATTAACAATAGCCTAATATTATTTCTTATAACTTCAGTTATCTGCCAGTGAAAATCGGTCCAATAGTTCAAATTAGACCTTATAACTTCAATTATGTGCTACTGGAAGTTTCTTGAAAATCGGTTCAAGCATTTGGGATATACCACTGCAGATAAAGTCGCTGGTAACTGTTACCTTAAGGTAATATATCCTAAATTCGACTTCTGTTATAAGGTCGTCGTTATAAGGTCAGCTATCTGCCAGTGAAAATCTTGTGAAAAGCGACCTACCATTTTGGAGATTAACTTATAAAAGAAGCCGCGGGTAACAACTAGTCTAAAAAAAATAACCTATGTCATTCTCGCAAGTTTCAGTCATCAGTCAGTGAAATTCACTGTCCGTCAAAATCGGTCCAGCCGTTTCAGAGATTACCTGTAACAAGCAAATAGACAGACAATTTTTTTTTTAATTAGGTTATATTATACGTTATATTCAGTCAATAAAGAGTTGTTATTTTGATGTTACATACAGACACTTCAATTTTATTATATGTATAGATCAAATTATGCTAGAAAATATTCATCATAACATTGTATTCTTTGGTATGTCTGATAACGCAACATCCTGTATGTTTTTGTATTGTAGGTTTTAACACAAGCTATTTTTGACGAATCTCTTTCATAAATCCTTTTGTTATTATTTAGTTACAATATACTAGCCATATATATGTTAATTATTATTTAAAAAACTGATTTCATTAGACTTTTATAAGCTTCTCGGTATTCGCTCGACATTAGTACGTATATCAGCGGATTTAAGCACGTAGTCGAATACGCCAATAAGTAGCTTGTGAGTACCATTACTGGAGAAGATGAAAATCCTTGGTACAGAGTCTTAAAGACCGTAACAGGCAGGTAGCAAACACAAAAACATATCATTATTGCAATTATCATCGTCCGTAACTTTTTGTCTTTCCTCGTTGGAAACCACTGCTTTATATTGATCTGTTTCAATGTTGATCGTAGGTGTTTGCGAATTCTCTTCGACATATTACTTGATTTCAATCTGATTCGATTTGGATCAATTTCTTCGCTATTTTCTTCTAAATTTGGTTCATTGTTAGCCGATGCTTGATCTGTTTTGGTGGTCTCTATTTCATTTTCAAAATGTAACGAGACATCATTAAAAACATCAGGGTTATCGTCAACAATTCTGTTTTTGGTTTTCAGACCTGATTTCTTTACAGCTACATTAACTACCCAGAAAATATGGATATAACATAGAAATATTATTGTACATGATACAAAGAAAAAGGTTATCAAAAATAACTCTTTTGGAGAATGATTGCTTTCATCCGGAACCACAGCGCAAAATCCAATGTACGGATCTAGGCTAAAACGACCTCAAATTTCGAACATAGTAGGCATCAGAAGTCCAAAAGAAAATATCCAAATAGCCGTGACCATGATTATCATACTATGTTTATTATAGCACCTGTAAAAGTAAAGTTCTTTTATTGCAAATTTTGAATACAATTATACACATATTTTCTATATTAACTAGAGTATGAATATAATATATACGATAGCTAAGAATTCGTTATCTAGTACACAACTAACAAAAAGGCTTTAATCAAATATATGTTCTATGCATCTAACTGCTGGAAGCTGTTAGAAATGTGTTGGTCGAAATAATTTTAAACAAAAACTTTTTAAAGAAGACCTGAAACTATAAGTTACTTTAGACAACAGGCTTGGGAAGGACCTGCATTTTGTGTAGGTATGTTCTTTCATTGACCTGATGTAGCCGACTTTAAAAGACATTTAAAGACATTTTTTGGGGAAAGTTTACCACCTATTAGGGTAAAGGGTGAAAGTCTGTATCGTCTTGAAATAGTAAATGTCAAAGAGATACTCTTGGAAATTGACCAGGTCTAGATAAAAAAATCTATCGTGTACTACCCCACTTGTTCCCAGCTCCAAGAAACGGGTTAATCTGTGATTTTTACAAACTACAAGCATTAACAAGGAATACTCTTAAACGCTTAATAGAGTAATTTCTTTTAAAAAATCAGTTTTAACAACGATAGAAGTCTGACTATAATATTTAAGTATATGAATTCACTTACCTGTGATATATATGTGGACGAACAATTATAATATATCTATTGATTGTTATGGCGACTATACTAAGTAACGTGACTCCACTTAAAGCTAACTTAAGTAGTGGATATATACGGCATAAAGTTTTCCCGAAAATCCATGATTTAGTTATGAATGCTGTTATTGTTATAGGCAATATTACACAACAAATGGATAGGTCTGCTATTGATAGGTTAATGATAAAAATTGCTGTTGCATTTCGAATCTAAAAAGATGAAATATTAATATTACAAAACAATGTTAAAAGTTTTGAAATGTCTTTAAGAAAAATAGCGATACGATTCTATCAACACAGCGCTTCAATTAAATGATTTATTGTTATGAGATAAAGTAATTTATACATGATATTACTTACTTTTTTGTATTGGATCAAAGCACAGATGGTGATAAGGTTCCCGGGAATGCCGATGATCATAAACAGGATGCAGAAAACAGATGCAACGTACAACAACGAATCAGGATAATTCCTGAAGAGGCACACCGAAGATAGTTCCGCGTTTGAGGCATATTTATCCAAAGCCACTCTCGAATCACTTTTAATCCCATCGAATAATACACTACTTGTGACGTTCCCAAGTATTGAACAATTGAACATTACTTTTAGCGTATTTACGTTTCCCTAACAGATGTATTGTAATACCGTAGAAGTACATAAATCACACTAAAATGTATCCATGAATTATGATTCCATTTTCCGTAATGTGTCATAACGACAATGCACTCATGGTCCAAAAACCAAGTATAATGAGAATTTTTTTTTTAACTGACTACACTTCCGTGATGCAAGCTGTGAAAGCTTCACCGGAATACTAAGCCGAGCGCTTAAGGCACTCATCTGATTTTATTTTGACAACTAGCAGAAGGGTGCGCGGCACACCTCGGCTTGGGATATTGTCTCTACCGCGAATCTAACTAGCTAAACTATGCTAAACTATTCATGTATATTATATACTTTTCTGAGTCATACAGTTAAAATAATATGATTCACAAACATTTCCATGTATTTTGAATCTGAAAACAAACTAAACTAATAGATTCAGTTTGAATAATGGAAAAAAAGATAACCCTTATATCATATGTGTAATGTGTGCGCGTATAGGGTGGTCTGATGTGTGTACAAGTGATGTATGTGAGTCACTGTGTCGCGCTAGTATTGACTCGAGGGCTCCACTCTGAGGGACGAATCTAGGCTCGAGATGCTACGGGACGGAAACGCGACGTATGGGTGGGTCGTCTGAGGTCGAGGCTTGTACTGGAACATAGGCTTAGGTTACATTGTGTACATTCAGTAATCGTAATTAGATTATTAAATTAGGAGGAATAAGAGTAACTTGATAAAAATAATATTTTTTTACATTTCGAATGTACACTGATATCACGACAGTATTGGCTAAAACTTGGCAGTATTAATTTCAATCTGTAATAATCAAAACCATTTCAAAACATACTTTCAGTGTTAATATTATTTAGTTATAAACATATATGCTCGTAATGTAAATTTAAGATATTCCTAAAATACATCTAAACATCGTACATACAAATACTCGAAGTTATTACAAAGTACTGACACGATATAAATAATATATCAAAATGAATTTTATTTATAAGGGAAGCTGTAACACATCTCCGCCGCGGGAACCCGCGTTTGAATTGAGAGTAAGCCCCCCGGATTTCCTTATCCGGTATTGGTGAAAATTTATAGAGTGTGAAAATTCTCTGTCTCTACCGGATCGGTGTGAAATGACAAACCTGACGGGACTTCAGAAGCGTTGTACAAAACTTAGAGTTGGAACTGATTTATTACTACAGTACGATTTATCGGAACGTAAAAGAGTTATTTTAACCGAAATAGATTTTTTTGTCAATAATACATTAGCGTAAATTTAAAAAAATTGCATTATTATTAGGATGAAGATGCGGTATAGATTCATTAGGGATGTTAAATTATATTATTACAAATTTATATGCAACATGGTGTTCTTCTGTTGGATTTAATTGAATTTGTAAATAAAATAAATAAATATTATATCGCAGAATATACTGCCATGCCACTGAAGTAAACTAAAAAATTATTCATTTTTTGTCTACTAAATTTAATACGAAAACTTTTTACATTTAAATATTTTTTTTATTTTAAACAATATATTTACAAACAATGAGTAATAATTTGTACATTGGCGAGCTTAATGCCATAAAATGTTTTCCGCCAGCTAACCAGCGGTATTTTTATCAAATAAAAAAGATATTATAGGTAATGCAAATATAAAAAAAGCAAAAGAAAAATGAATTACCTAGAAAAATATAATAATAAAATAATGATGACATTATTTAATTTGAGAAGTATTAAATTAAATTAAATTAAATTATTGATTTATTGATTGATGAATTAGTTAATTATTTAATTAAATTAACTCACGTTTTTTTTAGAAATTATGATATCTTCTACGAAGACCAAATCACAATATAATTAATTATACTACTTATCCTCTACCTTCAGAATTCAAAGCGCTTCGATGTATTTTAAGGATAATTTTTAATTTTTAGTCGAACATGTATACATGGTCAAATTATTAACGCATTTTCACACAAAAAACATCATATTTTGAATTACTTCTTTTTTTGAGTAAAGTATATATATAATTATTATATTTATTCGTTCTAAGCCTGTCAGTCGCTTACGCAGTGATACGATTTGTCGTATAATATCCAAGAGTTTATTCAGACTTATTATATGTTGTTTGAGTTTTGTACTTGTTGGTAGGCAAATGTGAGCTCTCGGTGTGCTTTTTCGTTATAATCAGGGTTTACCATAAGTCTGCCATTGTCATGAGTTTTTAACGTACTTACTTTTTAATTTGTAACCAACAATTGGGAGATGAACAAAGTAAAAGCTCTGGATAAGAAAAAGACGCAGAGATGAGATGATATAAGCAAATATGGGTAGCACATATTACAATAAGCATTATGTTTATATATACACTCGCAATAAATTGAGGTTTTCTTTGATATGAAATTGTAATTCACGACATATGAGCCTCATGTTACAAACGAATACATAATCCATCTTTTATCATGTCGAGAAATAACTTATTTCGTTTTGCTTTCCGCAAATGTTACGTATGATCATATTCTTTCCACGATTGCATTACTTCATAGAACTGTCATTATTATCAGTGCATCTACTAAGTTTATTGTTGTTTAAGAAGTAACTATCTTATATATTAATACGTGAAGCCTAAAATTTGTATCCCTTTTTAACGGAATTGGGCGAACGGATGAACGTGAGATTTGGCATAGTTAAAGTTTATATGGAGGAGAAGTGCAGAAAGCTATTTATTTTATATAAATTGCATTAGAAGTACGTTAAATTAATTAAAATATGCATTACTCACACTACTGCTTCAATTTTACTCAACATATACACAGATGTAAGTAAAAAAGACATTTTGACATCTATCAATAAAGGACTTCAAAAAAGGTTGTGAAGGAGGTTGCTATGCTCGACTGTGTCTATTATTTTACTCTTACGTTCCAATTACCCTTTTTCATTCTACATTCAACAATGATATTAACCCTAATAAAAATCAATGAACTATGGTCGAATGTCGCCCTCTGGGCGCCCACTAGTATATATAAATGGGTTTTAAAAATACCGAACTACAGGTTCTTTATTTTTTTACACTTCAACAATTTTATAACTAATCTCGCTCATAACCGACTGAAGCTGATAATTAACTGTTGTCAATATATATCATCAGACATGATTATCTCTTATAATATGTATATAAGTATGCACAAGATAAAAAAATATATTGTGGCTGAAAATAATAAATATTTTATCTTGATATAATCCCGGTTTATTTTGATAAGAGATCACTAAATGAAATAATCGTTTCAGATGATATATTTACAGTAGTTGATTATTTATTATTATTAACTCATTAACTTAAGAGTTTCGACCAACCTAGTTGTTACGTTTGCCCTAAATATATTCTTGATCGAAAAAAGTAACAAGTTTTATACAATGTGTATTTAAAATATTACGGTCAATCGTGCACCTTACATGTGTATTTACATTGTGAATGTGATAAATTTATTAAACAAGTTTAAAAAAAAAACATATTAATCAACATCAATCAATCCTTATCAATCCTGAAAGCCATATGAAATAATCGTTATGTGTAGGTGTAGGTGTAGGTAGGTGTAATGTGTAGGTTCAAGGAAAAAAGCCCCACATAGACGTTTTTTATTCAAGTAATAAATACATTTTTTTATTAAAACTATAGTATAAACTAGATTTTGCCCGCGGCTTTAATCGCAATAATGTAGAATTAACCTTCCGTCGCGAATATTATTTTCTTTCGAACGAATGGTACTCTACGTTATTCATTCATTTTCATATTAATCAGTTGTGTAAAGGCGTGAAACCGTATCAAATAAACAAACTCACATTCGCAATTATGATAATAATTAGAATGAGTTAAAAGTTTGCCCTTACATTTATATTATGTCCGTTTTTAATAACATTATCGTAGATTTTAGCGATATTAAATAAAAAACAAAAAACATTGAATAAACAACAGTATGTCAAACTAAAACTTTGCGGCCAACACAAATAGTATAGTGTCCACATAACGAGTGGGCATTATTGAAGGTTATAAAAGGGTCTAAGGTCGTGCCTTTTCTAACTCGACCCATGGGGACATTATTTATACCCGCAGAACGTACTACTGTACCCCAAGATGTTCCGCTTAAAATATGGACTCCGCCCTGGCCCAAGGAAGAGTAATGAGTGACCCAAATGTGTGCTTTTGACATACGTAATAAAGTGCCCCTTGATCTTTTCGTGTATATCTTCAGTTAACGAGGTAATTACTGAATTAATTCTATGTTGTTTAGTTTTATATTATTTAACAAAACAGACTCACAAAGAAAGTACAATGGCACGGTATAAACGAAGTTATTGGGAAGATTTAAACTTTGTATCCCTTTTTAACGGAATTGCGCGAACGGATGAACGTGAAATTTGGCATAGTTAAAATTTATATGGAGGAGAAGTGCAGAAAGCTATTTATTTTATATAAAATGCATTAGAAGTACATTAAATTAATTAAAATATGCATTACTCACACTAATGCTTCAATTTTACACAACATATAAACACATGTAAATAAAAAAGACAATTTGACATCCGTCAATAAAGAACTTCAAAAAAGATTGCGAAAGAGGTTGCAATGCTCGACTGTATGTATTATTTTACTCTTAGATTCCAATTACCCTTTTTCATTCTACATTCAACAATGATATTAACCCTAATAAAATTCAAACTTAAAAAAATCAATGAACTATGGTCGTATGTCGACCTCTGGGCGCCTACTAGTATAATAAAAATGTGCATTTAACGTGTCTGTACTTTTTAGTATTTAGTGAAAAAAATTGATGCAGATGTATAGGAATACGTATGTAATAAAATACATTTCAATCACCTTTAGAAATGTCTGTCTGTCTATCGGTTTGCTTGGACACATATCACTACTAAATACTCATATCATCAAAAATCATAAAGCATATCCTTGGGTAACATTTAATCTTTGTTTGATTAAAATCGGTCGACTCTAAAGTTATTGTAATTTTAATGACGACGCGACTTAACTACGAGAGAAAAGTAAATAAGGAAATGAACATGATACATTCAGGTAATTGTTTTTTTTTAAATGTCATAACTGACAAACCAACTTGTGGGTCACCTGATGTTAAGTGATCACCACCGTCCATAGACACTAACAATACCGGGGCAGTCGAAAGTGCATTACCAGCCTGTGTTTAGGGGAAAGGGAGTGAGGGGGGAGAAAAGAGGGGAAGGGAGGTGGGCATCTGGCGCTCTCACTGACCGAACGAAACGCTACAATGCAAGTGTGCAACGTGTTACTTCACGTCGGTTTTCTATGAGAGGGTCGTACTACCCCAGATGCGCCGACCCATTCATGCTGAAACCAATAATAGCTTCAGCATGGCTCTACCACTCTACCACTCTTGATTGATCGCTGTTTTTTACACAAAATTCCACGCGGACGAAGTTGCCGGCACAACTAGTATTATATTTTTAAATAACAAACTGAATATTGTTTTACAGATTAAGTACTCGTTAAAAAGGTCGGTGAACAGAATAAAATTTTTACATTGGAATCGTACAAAAGTGGTTTACATACGAGTGCTGCCAAATGGGGTTCCGAGAGGACCGCATACTGCGGCTTACTAAAGTCCGCCATGACTTCGTTTCGAACCGCATTATATTTTAAATTTCGAGAATAACCCACTCACTACAGGGAAAACGGTGTCGGTTTGTATTTTATTGTGAGATGCATCATGGGAATAATGGACTAATTTCTATGGAAATGTATTTGTGTGTTTCTAGACAAAAATTGTAATGCTATTTATTACCTTTTATGAGATTGAATGGTCAGCTATAGTTTAGAGTGATCATTATTTCATATAAATATTGCAATTCTAAACCTAATTATAATTATGAATAAGAGTTTTGAAGTTATACTTCTTTTGGCGCGTTTGGGAAAAATGATGAAAGTAAATTTTTACGATGCGCGCGCACACCGTCACGAAAAACCGACACCCTGAGATTATTACGATGCGCGCGCACACCGTCATGAAAAACCGACACCCTGAAGTTAGCTATAGTCATTTGTTGTTTGTATTTCTTGCTACTAAAACTTTCAATGTATTAAATACCTTTTTTCTATTGTTAGTGTCGTTTTTTCTATAAACGTAGAATAAGGCGCAAGATAAAATTTTTGAAAAGATTTTTATCTTGTTGCGCCAAAGAAGTATAACTTCTAACGCGTGTACATAAGTACACACACTTTTTTTTTTTAATTACGCTTTTACGCCTTCAATACTCAACCGATTATCATGAAAATTTCCATTGTCAAGGATACATGAAAACACAAAAAGTATTATTCTCCAAGGATACGTCAAAATTACATTTACATGAACCAAGCCGCGGGCAAAAGTTAGTTTTTGATATTTTAGAATATGTCTGACATCATATTAGCTTAGCAGTTATGTCAATTTATACCATGTTACTTAAAAAATGAAATCTGGAGATCAAGTTGTATTAAACTCACCTCTCATTAAAATGTAAAGAGAGATGTTATTCATTTTCTGAAATGTGTACAGTAGTATGATGTAACAATAACTAATTCCTTTGGTGTATTCTTGAATGGTATTTATTTTTAGTCAAAGCGAAGATATAAATTGATTGAAAGGAGGTTTATACGCCCAACGTAGCTCACTAATTGAGTCGTACATTTCAAAATGAGCTAAATCCAATTTTAAACTTTCATATAACAGATTTCACTTTGTAAAGATATACCGTTTTTATACATCAAGAATGAAGTTCAAATTTTGGCGTCCATAAGGTTTTTAGTTTTTTTATGATTTTGGTATGTTACAGGTACAAAATTTGAAGATCTTGCATATTAACGGAAAATATTTGGAACGGCTAAAATTGGATTTAGCTCATTTTGAGATGACTCAAATATGTAAATGTTGAAGATAAACCAAAGTCGAGCATGCGTTATCGACATTTCAAGAAATATGCTGTATTTTGACGATGAATTTAGTTATTTCACAATTTCGTTAACAGAGTTCTATTATTGTGTTCCCAATAGTGAAGTAATTAATTAACAGCAGTCACAGTACGAATCGAGTTGGAACTAGTCATTTGGTTGGCCAATCAGCTCTGACCTGCTATTTTCGTTTATTCCTCTCTCTACATGTGATATAAACAGCCAATAACGATTAACTGTAATTGACATTATGCAAAGTAAAGCATTATTAACTCACTATGTGATTTAGCGTATCCGATATAATTGTTTTGCCTACCTTTTCTATAAAGTTTAGTTACATGACTACGAGTAAACTGTTAACAAATTAAATGCTAAATGCTAATATTGTAATATATTGCGTGTTATTTGCTAGTTGTTAAAAGATCTTCAAGTGAAGACTTTACTTAAGGTAATAGTGTAAAAACTGAATCCTGAACTAAAAATCAAAAATATAAATGTGAAATGCGAGCCATGTTCAATGTTTATGTATATCATAAACCTTACCTTGATTGTGGACTTCAACGACAAAAGAAGTTAGACCTAAGTGGGTGCCAATTTCAATGGTCAGTCCTGAAAATTATTTATAATAACTTACATTATCATTTCTGCTTATAACTTAGGATAATGTTGAAGCTCATAGCAATAAGGCCGACCATTGTACCGTTAATAAAACGTGAAATGTTTTTGAAATGTATATATATGTAATAGGGGTACAATAAAGTTTAAATAAATAAATAAATAAAGCCCAAAGTCTGACTTGACTAGTTCGAATTATAGTACCTATTAAAACAGTCATGATAGCGCCTTATGTTCGATGACTAGTTTCTACCAGCAAGCCAAATGTTCGGAAGAATAAAATAACTTACAGCTTTAGAACTTGTGAAGACTATAATATAATTCGTATATTCGAACTAGCCAAGTCACCTTAGGTTACAACATACACAGGTTGGTCGGGAGCCAGCGGCAGGGTGCCATCGTTGTGGCTGCACGACGGACAACGCGCAGCATACATTAGCAGTTTGTCCCGCCTGGGACGAGCCACGACGCGAGCTCGTCGCGGCCATAGGCACCGATCTCTCGCTTTCGACTGTCGTCTGTAAGATGGTTGAGAGCGAGACCGGGTGGAACTCCGTCGCTTCATACTGCGAGGCAGTTATGCTCTCTAAGGAGGCGGCGGAGAGGGAGAGGCAGCAGACGACCAGGCTCATCTCCCGTGGCCGACGAACACGGCGGCGACGGGTCGGAGACAATCTAATGCCGCCGTAAAGGGCCTGCGGGCGACGTGACGCGGGCACGTCCGTCGCCCTGCTCTATAGCAGGCCCACGTGGTGGAGGCGCATTGTGCCGTGCGACACTCCTACAGTTCGTCGGGGGGAGGGTTTAACACCCGCCCCTCCCTGAGGGGTCTACTATCTTGACACACTCAGGTCGCAAAAGAGGCCCTTTATGAGGAGCCGGCACCTGCAGGGTGAGCAGACGCAGTGCCGTAGGCAGTTCTTGCTTCCCGGCGAAAGAGGTGTAAGGAGGCACAAAAAAATAAAAAAGGTTACAACATATAGCGATATTTTCACGTGAAGACCTTAAAATCTACAAAAAGAGCGACTGTCATCAATTTTTATTGCTGTTCTTACATTACAGGTGCTGTGAGTAAGTACTTCTAATTAATTAATTGTAAATTTATAATAAAATTATAAAAAATTACTACTTTCTGTAATTACTTCTGTATTTACCGAACTACCTATCTGAATGCCAAATTGGAACTTTCTAGGTCATCTGGAACTGGGTTAGAACTTTAGTCATAGGTCAGTCAGTGATAAAAATGATGGTATGATGTAATGACGGTATATATAAATAAATGTTTGATGTGTGTTTATAAAATTTGGAGCACATATATAACTTGCAAGTCTAAAAATATAAGTCTGAAATGTTTATGTAAAATAGTTTTTGAGATATGAGGGTGTGAAAAATGGCTCCAAATGGTTCGTGTAATATTACAGATGGTAGCGCGTGATCGCCGTTCTGTTAGGTTGAATTTGACTTGACACGCTACCGTGTATCTAGATAGGTATTACGATGCTCATATTGAGCGTTTGATCACAGTCTCGCCTGATGTTAAATGAAGATATAGTCTAAGACGGTATTGCTAGCTATGTATGACTAATTAGGCCAGCTTAGAATAAACCCTACCACTGTGGTTTCGTCAGGATATTTTACTTCACCGAAAACCTCGGCTCACTTGCAAGGATTCCAACCCACATCAATCGATGTAGTGTCCGAAAACGTTAACTACTGAGCCATCGTACCTCCAGGGTTAGATTAGGAATAGTTTTACTATCAATAATTCGTGAAGAATATAATCAAGAAAATAATAAACACTATTTGTTCCAATAATCGAATAAATAAATATGAACATAATTAAAGTCATAAAACCACTATATTTGATTAAAGTCGTCACTCGTATATATAAGCACTATCAAACCACAATACCCCGTCAATCATGATTAATAGTTTGAATACCGTCATGCATATATGCGGAAAAAAATGCCGGTTCCAGTTAATTCTGACGTGTTACATTAGGCAATTAATAAGTAAACTTAATCCATGACGAACTCATTGTGATTGATATGTGGTATGCTCTTGAAATAAAATTACAGTTAAACTTTTATTTCAAAAAAATTACAAAGGTTATTACCATGTTATAGCATGTTTTATAGTCTAGTTCATGGCGAGTGTTCTGTAGAATTTTTTAAACTTTATCTCATCATTATTATATAGGTAATACATTATTATTACTTCAGTCATCTGCCATTAACAGTCCTATGAAAATCGGATCGATCGTTTTGGATATTCCACTGCGGGCGAAGCCGCGCTGAATTGATGACACAATACGGAAAATGTCATAATAATTTATGAATAATTATGAATAATTTATGAATGAAATTTAACTAAATACTTCATAATAAATAAAATTCATTAGTAAGGAAGACGTGTGCATATGTTTTAATAAAATGTCTTCGAATAGCTCAAGAACTATTATATCTGATGGGATTAAAAAAGGTTCCGTAGTGGGTTTGGACAATTATGGCTCTAACGAAGAACTATCTAGCGTGTCTCTTTTTATAAATTATCCTGAGACATTACTGCACTTTACAGCAGCTTGCCATATCCTTTTCATAGTTATCGGCATCCCCGGGAACCTGATCACCATCTGTGCTTTGGCGCGATACAAAAGGGTAAGGAAATAACATTTGTATATTTATATAATTAAAGCTATTTTTTAAACTAATTATTAATTAATTGCAAGTTGATTTTTTAAACAAACGATAAATCATATTGACCTGAAAAGTGTAGTCTATCGCCTGTGGTTAATTTTTTTTTTCGAACTGTCAACGCTTTTGTCCTAGTAAGGTATGAACAGCTTCACCGGATTACTAAGGCGAGCGCTTAAAGCACTCAGCCGATTTAAATTAAATTCAAAACAATCCTTATATAGGGTATAAGTAAATTTTGTCAACCTTTCTAGAGGTCAGGCAAATTGTGTGTAAGACTAAAGCAAAGAAAATTCAATACTTAATCAATGTTACAAATCATTCAATTAATTATTTGTAATGTATTCAACAGGCACTGGTAATGAAATGATAGGATATCATCGTAAAAGTTGGTGTTGTGGTAATTCCCATAATTTAAAAAAACGTACGAGCGTTTATTGTACCAAATTTATCATGTTTTTTCCTGATAGTAGCAAATACAGTGGTGACTTAAAGTCTGAGTTATTATATTACCCTACGCAATTGAAAAATACAATAACATTATATATGCTTTATTTTTTATTTATTTTCATATTTCTTTGTAAAAATAATAACGTTTCTTTGTAGATTCGAAACGCAGCAGCGATACTTATAATTAATCTATCGATAGCAGATCTCGTCATCTGTTGTACAGTGTTACCTATAATACCGTGTGTATTGATATATAAATCCTGGATTTTTGGAAAAATGTTATGTCGTATATATCCACTACTATTGCACTCTGTAAGTAGAGTAAAACTATCTAGTATAGTCGCTATAACAATCAACAGATATATTATGATCGTTCATCCACACGTGTACCACAGGTAAGTGAATTCTTTCTATATATATTTTTTTTAGTTAAAGCTCGATCTTGATTAACATTACCATCGACTGAAGAATTTATTAGCTTATAAGAATGTTCTTCCTTAGTTGTGTCTTGCAGGTCAAACAGCTGTCACTTAGATAGTACGCAATAATTATGGTTTTGCCCATTTATTATACTGGGTGACTGGTAACTCGTTAGCAATAAATAGCAACAGGATACTATAATACTTAATACTTACTCTAGATCAATTTAAATAATAGGTGCTTAATATTTGACCTGATTATCTAGAAAATAAAAAATTATAGTCAATCCTCTACCCGTCTGTGATAAAGCACAGTGTTAGTGACCGTCGGGTGTAGTAAAAGTGAAACCAATCATTAACAAAGGGTAATTCTTCAAAGTTTGAACAAACAAAAGGGTTTATTGTCCTTTTTATCATCGAAGGTTATAAACTCACCGGTCATTCAACCTAGGTTTATTTAAATTTGTACCCACACTTTTGAGAGTCTTAGAACAAACTTTAACTTAGGTTCTCTCTGTTGTTTATTAGTATTTGTTTTGATATTATTATTTTATATGTTAAATGTGACCATGAACTATCACGCGATTGAAAGTTGTCACTCTTTAAACAGTCACGGTGTATATAGAAGACTTTCGTCCAGAAGTGGAATGCTCACAGCTTGATGTTATTATTATAGGGCTTATTGCTTAATTGATATAAGAAAATAATACACAATTGTTTTCATAATTTTACTTTTCCAGGTGTTTTAATAAAAAAAAACTGATTATTATCATCACGGCCATCTGGACACTATCTTTTGCGCTAATAATGCCAACTTTGTTCGAAGTCTGGGGTCGTTTTAGCTTAGATCCGCACATTGGATTTTGTGCTATAATTCCGGATGAAAACAAACAATCACCAAAAGAATTGTTTATGGTCTCCTTTTTCTTTGTATCTTGTACAATAATGCTACTATGTTACATCCACATATTCTACGTAGTTAGAAGAGCAGTAAAGAAAGCGGTGCCGAAATCTAAATGCAAGATTGTTTTCGATAGTCTTGAAGAATCCAGCACTGTTTCACTACAATTAAAAAATGAAACAGAATCGACTGAAATACACCAAGAATTACCTAAAGATGAACCAAATATGCAAGAGAATATCTATGAAATTAAACCAAATGCGATGAGAATAAAGTCAAGTAATATGTCGACGAAAATTCGTAAACACTTACGATTAAGATTAAAACAAATTAACATGAAGCAGTGGTTTCCAACGAGGAAAGATAAAAAGCTGCGGACGATGATAATTGCAATAATGATATGTTATTTTGTTTGTCATCTGCCTGTTATGGTGATTAAGTCTTTATACTTAGAATTTTCATCTTATCCAGTAATGGTATTTATAAGCTATTTATTAGTACACTCGACTACATTTTTAAATCCTATCATATATGTCGTGATGTCTAGTGAATACAGAAAGGCTTATACGAGTTTGATGAAATCGTTTTTCATTAAACATACGTACACGTAACTGTAACATTCGTGTGAAAAGTCAACTTGGTAAATGACGGACACCCTGCAGCATACAATACGTACTTGTAATTTACTACATTGGGCAATAATATGCAGTGAAATCAAAGAAAAAATTGTACATTTAATTGTACATATATTAAAAAATGTTATTCGATTATGACATGTGTCTTATAATATGTATTTACTATTTAAATATATAATCACTTAACCTTGAGTTCTTTCATGTGGAAATACTTTTCATGATTCTCGGGAACGACGTGTTTTTTGTGATTTAAAAGTGAGAAAACTTTTATAGTTTTTTATTGTATTTTTTTATTGCTTATTAAAATTACTATCTTTATTATATGTTGTACTAGCTTAGCCCGCAGCTACGTCCGCGTGGTATTTAATGTAAAAAATAGTGGTTAATAAAATCTGAATACATCTTTGTTTCGGGATACAGCGTGGAACTCAAAACAACAGTTAGCTGTGCCTCAGACACGTGCTTATTATTCCGAGATTGGCATACAGCTTCTCGAACTATAAATTTAAGCGAATTTGTATTCTAATTATATGTAAAAAAATATTTTTATTAATATTGCTGTATTTCATGTTTTTAATACTAGATGTGATGTCTCCTTTGTATGTTGTTGTTAGACAATGGTAATTTAAAAAATGATCAAAGTATTTTTAGTAGACTTCTTAGGAGTCGGTGGTTATTGTGCATTCTCAAGACAGAAAGATTTGTTTAAGAATTAATAAAATTTTATTTGCAATATTGTAACATAAACCTATCTTTAAAAACGTGTGTGTGTACTTATGTACACGCGTTAGAAGCTATACTTCTTTGGCGTAACAAGGTAAAAATCTTTTCAGAAATTTTATCTTTGGCCTTATTCTACGTTTGTAGAAAAAACGACACTAACAACAGAAAAAAGGTATTTAATACATTGAAAGTTTTAATACAAATAAATAAAAAACAACAAATACAAAGAGACAAAATGTTGACTATAACTAACTTCAGGATGTCGGTGTGCGCGCGCATCGTAATAACTTCAGGGTGTCAGTTTTTCGTGACGGTGTGCGCGCGCATCGTAAAATTTTATTCTGATCATTTTTCCCTAACGCACCAACAGAAGTATAACTTCAATAATTATACTTGATATTATTTCAAATCAGTTACATTTGACTGTAAATAAATTACTTTAAAAAATCCCAGATATTGTAATTTATTTCTACCATAATAAATATACCTATGCTAATTATCTTAAATTCATATTTTTGCCAGTGAATATAGAAATACTTCGTCAACTAAGAAACAACTAAAAATGAATTGTTTCCTACCATGAATGATGCAGATTCAAATTATAGTACGATAAATATAATGGTGGTGTACTATTACTGGTGTCAGCATGAATGGGTAGGCTCGTCCGGGGTAGTACCACCCTCTCACAGAACACCATCGTGAAATAACATTGCTTGCATATTTGCGTTTCGTTCGGTCAGTGAGAGCGCCGGAGACCCACCTCCCCTTTCCTCTCCTCTCTCTTCTCCCTCCCCTAACCCTTCCCCCAAATGGTGGCAACGCACTTGCGACTCCTCTGGTGTTGTTAGTGTCCATGGACAGTGGTGATCACTTAACATCCGGTGACCCACATGTTCGTTTGTCACCAATAACATAAAAAATATTATTTAATTGCAGGAGATGATATTATGCTAATAATTTTAAAGCACAATTAAAAAATGCAGTTATATTAAGTAGTAAATTTGTATTCGAATTTGGTTCTTGCAACTGGAAGGCTGCAATTAGTAAACAATAATGAAAAAAAATATGACTTAGTAGCGCAGTCGAATCAAGGGCAGCGCAAATGAGGCGGCACCGGGGCGATGCGACCGCATTGAGTAACTTGAGATCAACATAATTGAGTTTGTAAATACAGGCATATCTATCATATGAACAAGAATTAAAATCCAATCACCAGAATACATTGTATTTGTTTTCTAATAAAATCTATACTAATATTATAAATCTGAAGAGTTTGTTTGCTCGAACCCGCTAATCTCAGGAACTACTACTCTGATTTGAAAAATAATGTTAATGTTAGATAGCTCATTTATCGAGGAAGGCTATAAGGCTATATATCATCACGCTAAGACCAATATGAGCGGTCGTTCGGTGAAGCTGTTAAGACTTTGCTTGGTCAATAGCGTAGTCAGTTCAAAAAAAAAAAGACAATATGAGCACCACTGAAGAATGTTTCAAAATCGGGGTTTAAGGTAAATATTATTTAAAATATGTTCTCTGTCTTCGTACATGGAGTTGCGAGTCAAAGATAGCGGTAACTAAAAAAAACTATTCCACGAGGACGAAGTCGCTGGTAAAAACTAGTATAATAATAAAAAAAAAACAAAATGAAAGGTAGTTTAACGTAAGAGCTGTAACTTTGCTCATTTTCAGCATAGACGTAGCACTATAGAAAAGGGCCTACGTATGTAGAATTCTGTAATACACCGATTTGTACTTTTTCTAGTTTTCCATAATCAGCACTATAGAATAGAGCAAAAACGAAAAAGATCCTCCACTTCCATTACGAACAAAAGCAATTGAACGTTTGGGACGCCAAATGTAATCTTGCATCACAAAAAATTGATAGGACTTACTCAGACTCTGTGCCAAGCCACGACGTAATAAACTCATAGTAAAGGCCAGTATTTCGGGACTCCGCGTTTTTCGACAGTGCCTTCCCGACTTTTAAATAGCTATATTGATTTATGTTAACCCACCACTTAGTATACAACATAAATTATTCGCTTTAGTTTACGATTTGCTAAACTAATCAATGTAACGTCTAGGGAGAATATCTCGAAGCAGCGTGTGCTATCGAACTATCTGCCGGAGTTTTTTTTTTACTGTAGTACGGCAAAGTGACTGCACTGTTCCTGATGGTAAGCACAGTACAATCCAAAAACAATGGCGACCACCGAGTGACATACTATCCATCGCCAGTCACCGCTGTCATGCCGGTCAGCGAAGAGCTGGATATGCACAGGCTGATCCCGAAATGCGACCTGCAGAAGCGAATCACTATTACGGGCTTTTTCGCCACATACATGGTGGTTGCGACCCAGTCGGGCTGTAAAATCCTACCACCCCGCATTCGCCATTGCCTCGTTCGTTGCAGGATGCACCACGTGCAGGTGAGGTTGGCTTGGATGTCTCAAGTCTTAGATGTTATTCGACACCCCTTACACCCCAAAACGGCTAGATTCCACTGAGAAAGCAATTAAGTCTCAGCAACAAGACAGGTTGTTCGGTTTGGCCATCTTAAATTCGGAGCAAGGTTATCTATATTATTGAGTTCAAAGAATTTAATTTTTTCATCATATCTATATACTCTTTTTTTTTTTTTTTT
>MU159319.1:4563-20919 GCA_015888305.1 Antheraea pernyi | reverse complement strand
GAGAGGAGAGGGGAGGGGAGATGGGTCTCCGGCGCTCTCACTGACCGAACGAAACGCAACAATGCAAGCACTGTTACTTCACGTCGGTTTTCTATGAGAGGGTGGTACTACCCCGGGCGAGCCGACCCATTCATGCTGAAACCAATAATAGTTTCAGCGTGGCTCTACCACCATTAAAACATTAAACTCGTATATAAAAGGAGAAGCTGACTGACTTAATGACTGACATATCGACGCAGGGCCTAAACTATAAGGGTTATAAACTTAAAACTTTGCACAAGGGTTATAAAAGGAACTCTAAGAAAGGATTTTTAAAAATTCACCCCCTAAGGGGTTAAAACGGGGGTGCAAAGTTAGTATGAAACTTTGCCGTTTTAGTTATTTGAATGAAATTCAGTATGAAGGTTCTTCATTGAAAGTCATGAAGGAAGTGTAAAATATTTTTTCGATAATCATCCCTTAAGGGGGTAAAAGGGGAGTGCAAAGTTATGAAAGTATGAAGTGGGTATGAAAGTTCTCTGATTTTCAAAGTTATTTCAATAAAACGTATTTGGTTTATAAGTTCCTAATAACTATTATTGTCGATATCCCTTTTTGTGAATTCAATCCATAAGGGGGTAAAAGAGGGGTGCAAATTTAGTAGGTACAAAATATTTATTTATTTATTTATTAAATATTTTCATATTTACCTATATTATTTCAATGAAATTTTCAAAATAGGGTTTTTTTTCTTTTGAGAGTTTCCGCTGCGTGCGCTGCGTAAGCGGTTAAAGTTTTGCAAAAATCATTATCACAGAACTGAGTGCCTATTAAAAGTTCTAAAAAAAGTACGACACGACACGACAGCATCAATCTATCTTTTATTGTTGGCTCACTATAACCTTCTTTATGCAAACCAAATTTGTTCTAAAATAATGCACTAATTGCGAAGATGTTTTTATAAATACTATTCCACGCGGACGAAGTCGCGGGCAGAACCTAGTATGATATAAGTCGTGCTCGAGGATTAACACAGGTTTGCTATTATTATTCATTGATGATTATTAATTTTATCATAAATATTTGAATTATAGGAAACTGGATATTGCGTAAATATTCTGTTGTAATGTCAATAATACACAATTCAGATAACGACTGGTTTATTTAGATCCACCCACATATACAACATCGTCTCTTTAAAAACTAATGTATACAACATCTTCCCCTTAAAAACTAATGCATGCAACATTTTCCCCTTAAAAACTAATGTATACAACATCTTCCCCTTAAAAACTAATGTATACAACATCTTCCCCTTAAAGTGATTACCCTTATATTTATTTATATACAGTAACAAACAAATGGAAACAATTATCACTTTATACAATCTTATGAGATACTCATAAGATATAAACTGTATTATAGAAACTATCTCAGATTAAGTTTACACAATAGCCTATGTCTCATCTATAAATTACAACTATAAAATACAACTTTATAGTTTATATATAAAGATATAACAATCGTTACAAAATAAATGCATTACAATTCTTATAAAACTTAGAAGGTTTTAGAAAATGATAAATATTTACAAGTATTACTTATAAATCACCAAGTAGCTTAGCACGGCTACGTGTAAATGGTGGAGAAGTAACAAGAGTATGTTGATTAGACTTTGTCTGTTCACTGTTGGACGTGCTGCATTGTTTATTTTTATTTAATGGTGAATGAACATTTTCTGATGTTTCATATTTTATTAAATGGCGGCGATTACGCCTATACGTGCCAAGTTTATTTTTAACAAAATAGGACCTTGGAATCTCAGCGCCCTGCACTATCGTACCAGTTTATCACCCTTATTTAATTTTTTCAATTCCTTACTCCACTTATCATAATCTTTTTTAGAAATAGCTTGTTTAGAATTAAATTAAACATTACACCCACTACTGCTTGAATGACAGACAACTTATACACACATATAAATTAAAAAGACGTTTACGTTCCAATCACCTTTTTCCATTCTACATTCAATATTTTTAACATGATTTACGTTCCATACCTTAGGTGCCCTCTCAAATTAACTGATCAAACTATAGGTTAATTTTATAATATGTAAATTCATAATAAATACTTAATTAATTAATTGATAAATAATACACCTTTAATAAATTTATGAACCCACTAAAACTATTGGTTTTTTATTCTCTTTGGTTCTATTGAACGTCAAAATTAATTATGGTATGAATTTCGACCACTAGGCGACCACTAGTATAAATAATTTCACACATCATAAATAATTAATTTGACGGAAATGTATTCGAATAAGAGCGGACGCAAACAAATACAGAATTAAATTATCTCTCGTCGGCAAATTTTGAAAAATTCAAACATTATGAAAGCTTATTATTCTAACATATTTAACGAGTGCGCGGTTCTCTCGCGGTGAACACAGACAGGCGCCACCGAGCCGTCCAGTTTTGTGTATTTCCGGACGTTTCACATATTAGCATATCACATTTGGATAAAGCGCCACATGGCCCATTTGTTTCTTTGTAATGTTGTAATGTGAAGCTTTATGAAAATACTGGATTTTTGATAAGTGTACTACGTTTAGTCGAATTTATATTTTCTGAAATAATACTGTTTCGCGTCCTTTAAAAATAGTAAATAGGCAATTAGCAATCTGTTAGGCACTTTTAGGGGTGATAGAGCCACGCTGAAGCTATCACTGGCTTCAGCACCCCGGCTCACCCGGGGTACTACCACCCTATCACAGAAAACCGACGTGAAGTAACAGTGCTTGCATTGTTGCGTTTCGTTCTGTCAGTGAGAACGCCAGAAGCCCACCTCCCCTCCCCTCCCAAACCCCTCCCCTCGTCCTCTCCCCCAAACACAGGCTGGCAACGCATTAGCAACTACCCTGGTGTTGTTAGTGTCTATGAACGGCGGTGATCACTTAACACCAAGTGATACGCCTGTTCGTTTGCCGCCTATGATATAAAAAAAAAACTTGATCTCCTGTCTTAACTGAATAAAGTGTAGTGACATACATACTGCGTTTGATTATATTGATGCCGATAAAATAACCTGAGTTATCTATACTTTCTTTGTAATAATTAGCAGGACCTTTCTTCGTCTTACGTAATTAATGTTTTTCATTACTTTTTCTTCCCTATAGATCTATGTACATATATATACATATACTCCAGTTAAATGTTATCTTTGTGTACCTTAAATAATTTTTTAAAAGTATTCAAGCTACCAGTGAAAGTCTCGTCAACATCGATTCAACCGTTTAGGCGATTACTCCTTACAAACCACCGACGCCTTATAATGAAAAAAGTACCACTTGCAGATTAAGACCCACCAGAAACTCAATATAAATTATATATTGCGTAGGGATATCAGTAGTGCATTTGCAATTTTTATATGGTCTGCGAATTGCATTACAGACCAATACACATGAAGGGGCTGTTGGACCGTGTAAATAGGCCCCACCAGGAATATGCGTTAAAAATAAATATAGAGCGTCAGAGTGGTAGAGCCTTGGCTATAAATAAATAAAATAACATGAACCCCACTGCAACTCAGCACCTCGTACGGAGACCCAGGTGAAATGTGCGGTATCTGCGGATTGTTCTCCAGCTATGAGCGGGTGCAGCGGTGCCGATGATATGATATATTACATCATTTTGAAGATATTCACAGGAAAACCTTAAACGTTAAAGCACAATGCTTTCGTCGATGGCGGTATAAAATGAACTAAAGAAAAAAACAATGCGGTGTGGAGCGTCAAATATTTTGGTCTTTTTTCTTCACATTGAAATTCATTTTTTTGATAATGTTGACAGCCAGGAAGGTCCTTTATAGCGTCTGCATGCTCCGTACTCGATTAATAAGGTATAGACCAGAAACACATCTCATTATTTGGAACGCAGCTATTAAATTTATTTATAAGAGGCCAACCAACACATATTATTTCGGAAGTGGTAGAGCCACGCTGAAATTACTACTGGTTTCAGCATGAATGGGTCGGCTCGCCCGGGGTAGTACCACCCTCTCACAGAAAACCGACTTGAAGTAACGGCACTTGCATTGTTGCGCTTCGATCGGTGAGTGAGAGCGCCGGAGGCCCATCTCCTCTTCCCCCTCCCCTTTTCCCCACTCCTCCCTCCCCCCAAACACAGGCTGACAACGCACTTGCAACTCCCCTGGTGTTGCTAGTGTCTATGGACGGCGGTGATCACTTACCATCAGGTGACCCGTCTGTTCGTTTGCCACCTATAAAAAAAAGAAAAGTTAAACAAAACAAAGTAAAAGACGTTTTTGGGCGTCTAGATTTTCCATAAAACTGTTAATGATACACTTCATTTAACACATATAAAGTAATCTACATCATTAGTGTACACACAGGCGGTGTCATCGCTTAGAGTAATCTCTTTCAAGCGAACCTTTAAAACACATCTTTATTAAATTTGATACATTTATGACAACAACGTAAAAATATATAAAAAGAATATAACTACAGGAGGCCTGCTCGTGACGCCTCATGCGTTTTTCTTCCAATTGCCGAAACCAGGTCTTGTCGTGCTTTGATTGGCCTTCGTGAATTAGACGACACCATTTAGCCCGGTCCAAGGCTAGCTCCTCCCATTGGCCGCTTGGGATATTGAATGTAGCCATGTCACGTTTAATGCAATCCTTAAAACGAAGCATAGGACGGCCAACAGACCTCTTTGCATATGCAACCTCTCCAAGCAGAATTTGTCTTGGCAAACGAGTTTGTTCCATTCGATGCACGTGCCCTAACCAACGTAGTCGTCTCTTTTTGAGAATAGCGGTAATGCTAGGAAGCTTTGCCTTACTCAGGACGGACTCGTTTGTCACACGATCCTTCCACGTTATACCCAGTATGTTTCGAAGACATCGCAAGTGGTATGTGTTCAGCCGGCGTTCTTGTTTTGCGTATAACTAGATTTTCCATAAAACTGTTAATAATACACTTCATTTAACACATCTAAAGTAATCTACATCATTAGTGTACACTCAGGCGGTGTCATCAATGTCAGCAATCTCTTTCAAGCGAACCTTTAAAACACATCTTTATTAAATTTGTTACATTTATGACAACAACGTAAAAATATATAAAAATAATATAAATACTACAAAACTATATAAAACACTCAGGTATATACATATTAATTATACTAAGAACACATATACACATTATGACGATTACATAGTTATAAAGTGCACTGCTTTAAATTATATGGGAAACACTGTTTCAGCTCGGTATGATGAACATTTATGACAACAACGTAAAAATATATAAAAAGAATATAACTACAAAATATATTATAACGAAAAAACTATATAAAACACTAAGGTATATTAATCATACGCACTCATGTATACTAAGAACACATATACACATTATAACGGTTACATATTTATAAAGTGCACTGCTTTAAATTATATGGGAAACACTGTTTCAGCTCGGTATGATGAGTATGAGAGTTAAGACAGCGAGAGGTAGTACCAAAGTTATTTTTAAATATTGTGACAGATCTTACTTGCTTAATATTAGATGGAAGTGACTTCCATATCCGAATGGATTAGACCGTAGTCTGTTATAAAACTTAATACGACAGGCAAAAACTTAGGATTCTTTGAGCATAACCGGTGTGGTAAAACACCTCAAATTCGTTTTTAGGTAGAAGGGTAAAGTCTGATTATAAAGAATGTGAATAACTTTTTTATCTTGCCATATCGAAAACGCTAATGCTTTGCGTTTTTCATTAAATTTTCACCGTAATGACGTCATAAATCACCACCACTTGAATTATCTTTCCCATTATTAAAATATCCTACGTTTTACAACATTCACAGGGTGTATTCTGATAATTAATCTTTATATATACATTTCTTCTGTACGTGTGTATGTCACTGAACTCGTTCTAAACGGCTGGACCGATTTTGATGAAATTTTTTGTGCGCGTTCCAGTGGTTCCGAAAATGATTTAGATTCACAATTGGAACCGGTAGGTGGCGCTACGGTTGAACTTTAAATTATTTTTATTATTATCGATGCAGGACAACGTCCACCCAGCCCGCTAGTGATATATATTACAAAGAATATATTCTCAAATGCAATGACTAGTCTGAGTTAACTAATTATGATTTATTTAAGCACTAGCTGTGCCCACGATTTTGTCCGCGTGGAACCTGATGGAACAGTGACTTATAAACTCATCTGAATGTATTGAACGTAATTACTATGTACATTTCTCTCGTACTAAAGTCGCGTCGTCATTAAAATTACAATAACTTTTGATAGAGTGAACCGATTTCAATGAAACCAAGATTAAATGTTACTCGAAGATATGCTTTATGAGGTTTTGTTATGAACACAGTACTTTAGCAGTGATACGTGTTCAAATAAACAGACAAATAAACATTTTCAAAAATGATTGTAATGTATTTTATTATTTATTCGTAGACACCTGCAACTATTTTTTATTTTTTACAGAAATCTAAAAAGTACCAACAGACAAGTTATAGTCTGTGCTTTATCAAAAAGTGACATGTTATTTTCAGAAAACGTATATTATAGTACGGAATTTTAAAATATAACCATAGATTTATTGAAAAAGATGACCCTACTGTTGCAATGTTACTATGAATTTTTTCCACAGTAATCTAGTAGACTGCTGTGTTGGAGCTCTGTATAAGCTACTATGGACTATGCAATCTATTCAGAACACCTTTTGACCGTGGTTAAAATCAAAGCTGTCAGTTTTGACAAACAATCCTTCTATATCTACTTTTATATTCTTAGAAATATTAATCGAAGCACTATTATATACATATCATCATCATCTCCTTACCCTTATCCCACTTTAGGGTCGGCACAACATGTTTTCCTTTTCCACGCTCGACTATCAGATGTCATCTCAGTGTTCACACCTTTTACACACATATCATTTTTCGATCTTCCTCTACTCTTATATCAATCGATCGTCATACTCAAAGCTTTTCTAGATACATGCTCTTCATCTCTCCTCATGGCATGCCCATGCCATGCCCACAATTATATACATATATTTCATCAATAAATACAGCAAATAAATGATATCAATCTAAGTTTAGGAGCGTTGCTCCCCATACGATCCATGCCCTATCTGGTATTGGTCACCCCACACAGATAAGATTTTACTTGTTTCTTATCTATATGTGATTTCCGAAAACCGTTACAATTTATGTCATTTGAATAGAGATAGATCGAATTACTTTTACGATAACATCAACAGTTCATGGAAACGCATGAAATTACACTGAACGAACGAGTCTATGAAAGGGCGTTTCTATAATGACTCAAGATGTTATTCTGTGTTGTAACTATAGAGTAACAAACCTGCGAGTTTGTAAGTGTTAGATGTTTCATAATTCTATGGTTGTAACCGTAGTTATGTGCGAGGTCGCATACGGTTTTTCTTAGATAGACAGGCATCGTGTTTGCGTGTACAGAGTAACAATCTGTGTAAGCAGTTTCATAATTCTATGCACAGCGTTCATTTCCTTGATTAACTGCGTTGAAATTGATGTTAAGTGCTCATCACCGTCCATAGACACTTCCAACACCAGGGGAGTCGCAAGTGTGTTGACAGCCTGTGTTGGGAGGGGGGAGGATGGGAAGGGGGAGGGAAAAGTGGAAGGGGAGGTGAGGTGGGTCTCCGGCGCTCTCACTGATCGAACGAAGTGCAACAATGCAAGCATTGTTACTTCACGTCGGTTTTCTGTGGGTCGGGTGGTACTACCCCGGGCGAGCCGTCCCATTCATGCTGAAACCAGTAATAGCTTCAGCGTGGCTCTACCACCTACAAAATTATAAAATACCATAGATTTTAAAGAGGTTAAAGCCCATTTATTTATCTACTTTTCTCACGTACTTAAGTCGCGTTGTCATTAAAATTGCAATAACTCTTGACAAACTGGACCAATTAAAAAAAAATACAAATACTAAATGATACTCGAGATTATACTTTATAATTAAGCACACAGACATTTCTAAAAATGATTGAAATGTATTTTATTACTTATCTCTAGATACCAGCAACAATTTTTTTCACAAAAATTTCAACTGACACGTTAGATTTGCATGATTATTATATGTACAGATGTAATAATATTACGAAATATAAGGTTGCAAGATCTACTAGCTAATTACGTAGATGGCCGTCCGTAGGAGGTTTTTAAAAGAAAGGCAATTTTTAGTACTTACAAAACTTATAATATAGTTAATTAATATAATATTTTACTTAAACTAAGGTGTGAACCTCCAAACTCAAGATAGAGCGAGATTGTTCCTTTGTCATCGCTTCATTCGATTGTACATTCCACATGGTCAGCACTTTATGATGGGAACTTGCATTGTAATCCGAGTCCGCGTTATCTGGTTCTAGATATTAGAGTATACATAAGGTAGGTAGTACAGTAGGCAACAAGCTACTTGTTCGGTTTTTTAGAATTGCTAAATCGTTTACAATTGACAGAAAAGAAAATATTTTCCATACGAACAAATGCATTCACTATTATTTATTTTATGAATACGTATCTTTTATCTTTGCTATGTATGAATAAAATAAAAATAACACATTATAGTTAGAGATATAGATAAATAAAAATATTTTTATAAAATCCCCCCCCCCTATGTATTTAAGCACTACATTTACTACCTTTTGGCAGAAACTTGTCCCGATTATGCCAAAATCACTACATATTATTCAACAAAGATCTGCCACGTTTGCCTGTCTGTCTGTTCGTGATCAACTCAAAAACTACTCAACGGATTTTCATGCAGTTTTTACCAATAGATAAACTGATTCATGAAGAAGGTTTAGGTATATAATTTGTCAAGGTTTTTTTATTAGGGCGCGACAACGTCCGCCGCGCCGGGCACGCTATTCTTGTATAAGTAGTACTATTTAATCAACGATTCCTTAAATAAAAGAATAATATGTATATTATAAGTATTTATGACCGGTTTTCATACGTTTAATAAGGACGCGACAAACGTCATGATTTTGAATTAATTAATTTACCTTGAAATTCATTTAAAAAGAAAGATAAATTTAAAAAAAATGGTTGTCTGTTAAGCCGGTTTCCGGACGATAATTTTACGTGATAACGCCATAAGAAAACATTGATGAAAAACTGCATACTTTTATGAATTGAATTTAATTATTCTATATGTAGATATAGTCTATATTAGATGCGTCATAAGCCAAACGCTAAGGCCGAGCGTGCCTCTCTATCGCTTGTTCCGCGCCCTCGCTTGCACGGAACGTGACAATGAGTCATACTTTTTCGTGTGTGCAGCCGCCGGCGTTCATCCATTTATAAGACGTTATCATATCGAAACGAAAGAATTCTGTGATCTTCTATAAAATATTTCAGTAATTAAACATTAATAGAACAATGTACAATTTTACCAACACATCAGTATACTACATAACTGAAAATTTTAGTACATACCCAGCAGATTTCGTTTAAAAATACATAAAGAAAGAAGCCAACATATTAACCGTAATATATATATACATAAAATTATTTTGAAAAAAAATGTTATGTCGTTCGAATATAGGCTTTACGAGTTACTTTCTCAATTTTCATTCTCTCTCTCGGATGCACGTCTGTCTTCTGTAATAGTTCTATTTTATGTCTCGAAATGGAAAATGAGCCAGACAACTTTAAAAGCTCGTGAAAAGAAAGCGCAGGAGTCCTTTGTGTCGACCATATTCACATTTATGAGCGTCATTTTAAAATCTACGGCGAATTTTCACGACAAAAATCGGAGGGATTTTAAAATGATATGATTTATTCACCATTATTATATAAATTACCAAATAAAGATTTTATACTTAAATTAACTACGAGATATTAAAGTGTTTCTTAACATATTGCACAAAAACTGTATATGCTATAATATGTTCCTGCCTCACTCACCCCACTAATATGCATTCCTAAGGTGGTTGTTCTACGAAACCTCTTTTTAAACTAAATAGAAATTAAATCTTTTTAAATTTACTTGTTAATAAATAGCCTAATTTAAACTTAAAATACGAATGTATGTAATTATATATTGAACTGTTTGAATAGTTTATTACATAATATGTTTAAGTTACTGTTGGTTTTAATTCTCATTGTAAAAAATTGTGATATCTGTGATAAGGTTTGTAACCAGTGCAGATACCAATATTACTGTAAATTATGTACACATTGATTTGGAACATTAAAATAAATTATTGGTAGTTATTTTGTAGGCAGTTAGTTTTGTTTTAATCCGCGAGGGCAACAACTGTTCCTGCCCACAATATCCTTTCTTAAAACATACCACTAGAAGAAGGGCGCTGCGCCTGCGCCGCCATGATTATCACGCAATCGTTTGCCGCCATTGTAATCATGCGAGCCGCGCGCGTTATTCTTCGTTAACGCACCGTTGTGATCGAGCGCGCCGCAAGTATTGTTTGCGTCTCGCGCAATTACGTGAACGCTCTGCGTAGCGAGCCAACGCAAACCACACCGCGAGTGAAAATATGTATATTTTGTGAACGGACGCTATACCGTTTTTATTTGGAGCTGTAAAAACAGAAGTGCCTCCACCACAGCAGAGTTGATAACAGGCCGCTCCTCAGCCAATTATTATTATATTTACACAAGATATTATAAAAAAGAGAAACAACTTTTTATATATTTTCTTATTCGATTGCAAGTAGATAAGAAAATTATTACAGGTATTGAAAGTGAAATCCATTTTTTTTGTATTCAAATCATTTCGCCCTATAATAACTAACTTGTGGTTTTTAAATCTATTATTTTGCAAATTAGAATACTGTAAAGAGAACTATTAAACTAGAAAAGGTACAATTTTCTCATTTTTGAATTGGATCGTTTATCAAAAGAAACCGTTTTGTCTAATTTATGTCGAATTTGATTTAACTTAACAGCATTCGCTTAAAAACCAAGAAGACGAATTTATATATCTTGGTTAGTTGAATTTGGCAGGTATGCTTATAAATCCTTATTAAATTGTCATCATCATAAGCTAGCTTTTATCCCACCTATGTTGGATAGAAAATGGTTTCCTTTTCCACACTGCTCTATCAGCTATCAATATAATATTTATACTTTTATAAATTGTTTCACACAATTCATCCTTCTAATTACATATTTTTTTCCTACTCAGGCCAAGCCTGTAATGCTAACTTGATATTCTTCAATATCTCTATCACAAATTCTATTATCTTATTTCCTCTGATATACACATTTATAAACTCATTCTAGTTGCACATTTATTTTAATATTCGTATCTCTGTCATACTGAAATAAGGTTGTAATTTGATTAACAATAATATATTATCTCCAAAACGATTACCAACATAATAAAGTTTTCTTGAAGATATAGTTGATATTAAATATATAAAATATCGATATCTCGTAATTAAAAGAGGAGACAAAACATCCCTAATTATAAGTTCAGGGGGAAACGTAGCATCACGTTTTAATGTTTCTAAAACACCCCTCCAAGTGAAAATGGTGCAGGCTTATCTTTATTAAGATTTGGGTATCCTAACAATGTCTTAGTGTAGACATTTTTTGCGTTATATTAATGCCCTTGTTTTGTTCTATTGTTACGTATAAAAAGTATATTATTCAGCAAATATAATGCATTGTAGCGTTACTTAGTGAATTTGATCAAATTATTCTACTTTATTTATATGTTATACATTTATATTGCTACCTATTGTTATAAATTTCCTGCACGAAAATTGTAGCGAAAATTTAAAATTGGTAAAAGGGTTATAACGAGGGTTAAATAGCATAAGAGCTAATGACGATATTACAATAAAAAAGCGTGTGTGCAGTTCACACGCGGTATAAGTTAAACCTTAAAAAATGATAAAACACTAATATAGACGATAATGTAATGCATATCATTCTCTCGCAAGTTAATAGTGTATACAATTTACAAGAAAGTTTTCATTTCAAATATAATGAAAGCCAGTTCACAATTAACCCTAATAAAATAAATATTTTCTAGAAAACAACTAATTCCTATGAACCAATAAAATAATTTCAAGAACGCGGGCAACTTGATAGCTATACAATAATTTGCAAAGAATTATATGTTTCATTGGTCCAAGTTTGCGTTATTTTATTACTGGAGTATTATGAATGGTTCTTGTATTTATGTGAGGTAAAAATATAAGCCCTTTAATATTATCCATTACATATATCCAATTGAAATGGTTTCGCTACTTGCACCGTGGAAAATGACTTCTGTCTCTTCGAATGTGCTACTTGTGATGTTCTAAAATCAATCTACTTTTAAAATTAATTTAGAGATTTTTGTCAGGATCTTGGTGTGTCGTGTAGTGGATTTTATTCAAGTGAAACTTCTATTGCGACTTCCAATAAGGTTGCGTTAAACGTTTAACGCCACCATGGAGGGGTATGAAAGCATTGTTGCGTTAAACGTTCAACGCTCCTGGGGAGGGGGAATAGAAAGAGACAGAGCGAGAGCGAGAAAAAATAATCAAACATTTCGTATCTTACTTTAGTTATCATAATCCCATTGTAAATGTTATAGATTTGGATATTTCTCCACTCGAAAATGATAATTGAAAGATGCGATCAATTGTGATTTGTAAGCAATGTTAATAAAGTTTGTCTTAAAGAAACAATATGATTTCACTAAAAATCAATTTCTACCCCTTCCTATTTTCATTTCTACATTACGAAGTTTCACTTCTTCCGCGCGGAGGGACTCCACGCACTATTTTATTTAATTCATATTCTTGCGTTATCTGACTCTATAATTTGTAACATTGGCGGTGTTTTACGTAATTTAATTCGGTTATAGTACATAAGTGAAGTGGATGGGAAATAATACCTCGGAAAATGAATTCTGAGAACCCACAAAAACACCATGGAAAGTTCTGACAAGGAGGGCACCATCTTGTTAAAACATTGGAATTATCACAAGACACTTGTAACATTATTACATACTCCACAATGGCAGTAATAGTCTAGAAGCTTGGGTATCAAAAATAAAATAAATAATAAAAATAAATGAAGAGAATATTAATTTTGCGACATGCTTAATATAATTATTACATAGTATAAAACAAAGTCCCCCTACCGTCTGTCTGTCTGCCTGTTCGCGATAAACTCAAAAACTACTGAACGTATCTTTATGCGGTTTTCATCAGTCGATAAAGTGATTCACGAGGAACGTTTTGGTATATAATTTGTCCAGGATTTTTTTTATAATCAGGGCGAGATAACGTCTGCCGGTTTGCTAGTCTAATATAATTCTCCTTCAATCTATGTACTACGTGTTTTTAATGAAGTGGTACGATCAATGAAAATACTGAAAATACTCTTTAATAAATTGAGTCCTTTATCGTCATTTAAAAATTAAAATGCAGAAAGTTTAACAGCGACTATTAATGCTGAGAAAGTACTTCGTTCCAACATATTTCAAAGAATCTTTATCCATTGTGAGCAGTGAGTTGTGTGCAATGTCTGCGGGCAACGGTTAATGGACGCCGAGTGGCGGCGGATGCTGTGAATTGTTTCTATGGAGTTCATCCCTGTCTTAATGGGGTGCCTCGGTTCTTGCACGTTTAGTTATGTAGCATTTTTCATAACAATATATACATGTGACTATAAGAACAATAATTAAGAAATCTGAGACTGGATTTCTCTATTCATACATAGAATAAATGTCTCATGAAAACTCACTTGAGGCTTTAAAACACAATATTAAGTGAGTTATTAACATGACCATGCATTTTTTGTTTGAAATACTGTGTCCTGTAGACATTTTTATTCTTATATATACGAATTTAAGTTATGTTGAAATAAATATTAATAAGAAACTCATGGACATAAGAAAAATCACCAAAAAGATATTTATGAATATTTATTCAGCATTGAATATATTGAGCAGCTACAAACTGACGTCGGCCCACATATACTTGAATATAGTAAGTACCTAACCTGAAAAATGTAAATAGACAAATAGGTCATGAAATGCAATCGGTTATTTTCAGATACCGCGAATTTTATCGAAATAATTTGAGTGAAAAAAGACTATATTATAAAATAATTTGTACATTTAAATGCTCTATATGCAAAATAAATCCACATCTATTGTATTCCTTGATATTTGGTGACAAATAATGCATTGTATTGTATCTTGTAAAGAACTTTTAAAAATATGTTTTTTTTTTATATTTATATATCTACCTTATATTACATTTACGTTAAATGTTACAATCGTTTTTAGGTTTTTAGTGGATCAACTCTAGACATCACCATCGTTCACATATTGATCCACTCTATAATATAGCCCTTTGAAACCAAAAGTGGACATACATTTATTATCGAGATGAATTAGTAACGTAAACCCATCTATCTACAAAAGAATCTGACTGAAAAATATAATTACGCATTGAGGAAATAAATATTCAGGAGATTAAAAAAAACACAGAAATCCGAATCCAAAAACAAGGTAGAATTTCAGATGTTTTATTCGTTTACACAAAGACTCAAACTCAAACAAAGACACAAAAAATGAGTAGCAAATATAATGCTGCTAATATAATTTTGATTGATATGTTATTAATATATTTCAAAACTATACTACTAAAACTACGTCTACGGGAGGTTTAGCATACTATGTTGCTCCGCGATATCCGTTAAAAGCATGTTCGCGTGAAACACAATGGAGGGATTACAGAGCTTAGCACAATATACTCGGATAGCTTTTATGGCTCTTTGAATATGTAGATAAAACCACTAACAGTGTGAATAAGTAACGTGTTTTTTTAAATTGCTAAATATCACAATATATGTAGGAGTGAGATTAATAGACGTCATAAAGCATTATTGTTAGAGAGCAATGACACAGAATTAGTTATTAAAATCGGACCGATTGTGACACCGTACCGTTATATATTGACTCGAACGTAGCAATTTCTAATACACGTAAAGCGAAATATTTTTTACTAGAAGAAGTACAGTTAAAAAATGTGCTGTTTAAAAATAATGTATAAAAAAAATAATAATTTAGAAACGTGTTTTAAATGTTTTTCTCGATTCAGAAACATTTGATTTATACAAACTAATATTTGCAAGTATATGTACAGTACTAGTATTGTTGCGAATCTAATTGAGGCGGTCGTAAATCACCTCTATCCGCAATATTTGTGTGATGTGTTCTATAAACACAAGTTCTTTCTTCTAATCGAAGTACTCAGTGGCTCTCGAACAACCAAGAGGTATTGAATATATATATTGATAGAACTGTATTTATTCTTATTAGACTCTTTCATGTCAATATTCCGATTAAACTCTATCGTTCAGAGTCTACCCGGTGACCGTTCCGATCAAAGTCTGTGAAATGACTGTTTTCTAACAAGTTCGTATCCCTTATTTAAAGGTCTCGCAGCTGTGATGAGCAGATACACGTACTCTATACGTGTGACCCACATAAGATCGAAATCAGCTCAACCGAGACCCCATAGGATACGCCCGTTTGATGAATAACGCACATGTTCTGGTTCTTTTGTACTCTTTCCAATTGACTGTGACATTGAATTATATTTATTATGCTCTGTATAAGTTAAAACAATACTTAACCCTATTAAATCGTTGTCAATGTTCACATAAAAACTTATTGCTAACACTGTGAATTTCTACGTACTAGAACAATATTTAATATAAACTAAAGGGTACTAAATTTACGCCTTTCACTTCCTATAACTATTCAGTGTCTTGCACATGGCTCGCTGTCCGTAACAAGTATTAAAGACCGTATTGTCATTGAGAACATGCTTGATGTTTCATACACTGTAACGGAATAATATAGAAATAATATGTAGTATCCGAATCATTAGTTTATCAGAACAGAAAATTACTTTTATTTTATTATTGTTCACAGACTAATAATACATTATACCGTAATAGAGACATATCATTACGTTCTTTCAAAGTAAAAAAAAAGTTTTAACTTGGTCTCGTCTATTAATAGATTATTGAGTGATTTAGTCTACCACGATTACAAATTTACTTGAGTAGAAGATTCAACTTTTTTCTTTTTTTTTCGAACTGACTACGCTTGAAAAATGCCCTTAAAGAGTTCAAAATTTATAAAAAAGTACTTACAATAGACGCTAGTTTGCAAACCATTTTTTGTCGTCAATTGTTTTTCGAATGTGAAGAGATCGCGATCGCCTCCACTGCATGGCGGTAGACAGCTACAGAGGTTTTATTTTAAGGGAACGTTTTCAAGCATATTATACGCGAACA
>MU159318.1:192356-237593 GCA_015888305.1 Antheraea pernyi | reverse complement strand
ATGAGTTAGGTTAGGTTAGATCGTTTAAATCGTTCTACCGAACTTCGAACAGTAGGCGCATGAGTTAGGTTAGGTTAGATCGTTTAAATCGTTCTACCGAACTTCGAACAGTAGGCGCATGAGTTAGGTTAGGTTAGATCGTTTAAATCGTTCTACCGAACTTCGAACAGTAGGCGCATGAGTTAGGTTAGGTTAGATCGTTTAAATCGTTCTACCGAACTTCGAACAGTAGGCGCATGAGTTAGGTTAGGTTAGATCGTTTAAATCGTTCTACCGAACTTCGAACAGTAGTCACATGAGTTAGGTAATGGCGTTTATACCGTTCTACCGAACTTCGAACAGTAGTCACATGAGTTAGGTTATGTCGTTTACACCGTTCTACCGAACTTCGAACAGTAGTCACATGAGTTAGGTAACCTAACCTATGTGACTACTGTTCGAAGTTCAGTAGAACGGTGTAAACGACCTAACCTAACTCATGTGACTACTGTTCGAAGTTCGGTAGAACGGTGTAAACGACCTAACCTAAGCTATGTGACTACTGTTCGAAGTTCGGTAGAACGGTATGAATGCCATAACCTAACTCATGTGACTACTGTTCGAAGTTCGGTAGAACGGTGTAAACGACATAACCTAACTCATGTGACTACTGTTCGAAGTTCGGTAGAACGGTATAAACGCCATAACCTAACTTATGTGACTACAGTTCGAAGTTCGGACGAACGGTGTAAGCGACCTAATCTCATTGACATATTTTTGTTTTGATGTAAATTAAGACTGCTAGATTTTTTTAGTTTAGAAATTCTCATAACTTTTTCGCTTTTCAAGTAAAAAATAAAAGCGGTACAAAAATCTAGAAATAATTTAGAATCGAATCCCATTAGCACAATTTTGATATTTCAAAGTAGAGTGCAGATCAAATTTTGAAAACTTATAACTTTTTTATATATTATTAGGGGCAAACTAACAGGCAGGTCACCTGCTGGTAAGTAATTACCGCCGTTCATAGACGGTCAATCACGGTGCTTCTATGATTCCGATATCTACTTGATGGTAAAACTAGTGGCAATTCTACCGCAGAGTCCGTACTTTCTATTGCGGATTTTTGAAGTGAAACCTGCTTTGAACCTCTGTTCGACCACCTTTTTAGGTGACAATGCATTAGTGGGTGTAATCACTGTGCCGGGTAGTATTGAAAACAGGTTCTAGTCCTATCACCGAAGTTAAGCAATGTTGGCGTGGTCTGTACTGGCACGGGCGATCGCCTGAGAACACTGCGTGATATTATTTTTTTATTTTATTTGGAAATTAAAATGTTTTAATGTAATATATAAGTTTCACTTCTATCGTGTTTCTTTATAACACACCATGTTTTTCTTACGCGATTTACAGAATGCATCGCAACAATCGTGCTTCGTGTATTCTTAATTCCATAATGCGAATTAAGGATGTAGTCAAAATAAGAGGATTTAATAAATAAAAACAGCTTTAGTAAAATATAAACTTTAATAAAATATCAACCAATGTTAGTTTTAAACAAAAAAAAAGTGTGAGACGCTCCGGCTACACGATCAAGTTTCGAAACAGTTTTATTAAAGCGACGTACAAAACCGAATTTCGTTATGCAGTATACATATATTATTACCTTAGTTAATTCTGAACTAAAGTACAAATCGTGTAGCCGAAACTTAAGGCAGGGAGTTTAATATTATAGCTTGTTCATTTTATAATTAATTCAATAAAACATAACCTCAGAATTTTTATAAGAATTAACACAGTGAATTAATAACAGAATATATATCTATATTGTATATAAGTAAGTGAAGTTAAATTAAAGGACGCATAAATATAATTTACTTGCAGTGAGCATTTTAAAGTTAATAATATGCTCACGAGCCGAGCATTAAGTCAAAACTTGAGCATTTTTAATTAGAAACGTTCTATTGTATAAATTTATCCTATAACCGTACGTAATATTGGATGTCGTGAGAAAAGCAACTTATAAAGCTTACAATTCATTATAGATTAGTGTTCCTTATTGTAGTGTCCAACATCACGCCGGTTAACATAATTAGCAATAACGTATTTGTATTGTCTTAGAGATTCAGAACAACTGTCGCGTGTCTTACTTTAAAGACGATTTGAAAGGGATGTTATATGGTCTTCCTCTTCTGTCGTACAGGTTCTATACATATATTATACTTACCATAAGATGAAGTGACAATGTGAAAAGTGACATGTCATAGAGGTCGGTGTGCGAGGAGCCACGTTTTCTGATATATTAATTTCCGTCATCCCTTTATCTTTAATATGAATTAGTTATTTATGCATGCGTGGAATTAGGTTCGAGAATTTTGGATGGATTGGAAAATGATACCATTTGTATTCCTTTCCTACTGATGCGTCGTTTACTTCATACTTGTAGTATCCATTTCGTTCGCTTTATGGTAGAATGACCCCAATGGCGATAGGAAATCAAGGTACGAAATCGTAATGCTGTTTATGTAATTTTGAATATTTTTGAGTGTGCATCCAAAATTGCACATGAATTTTGTTAACAAAACTAAAAAAAAAAACAAATGTCTATATTTGTTATACTAACTAGGACCACAAGAGTGGACCTATAAAAGATATATACGCTTTATAACTCCAGAACACTAATATATTAAACTCGATTCCTTAAAAATTAACAAAATAATTTAAAAAACAGATAATCTTCATCATATACTGAAAATAAGGTCACCACTAAAGAGAATTCCATCTACTATACCAATACTTAGATAAAGGAGCATAATACAATTCAATTCAATGTTCAGGTGCACTACATAATAATAATTCGTTTGGGAAGATAACACAGTGTATGTACCGATTCCTTTATAACCAATTTAATATCAAAACGTACAGAACAGAAATCGATTTTCAGTTAGGATAATTTAGTGGCAACCCTAATTCACAAATGAATATAATTTTTAATCCTGCCTATATTCATTATACTGGAGGTAAACTATATTTTTATAAATTATTTCAATTTCATTTACCGAGCATGCATATTTTTAATTTTTTTTTCCAATTACTACAAAAAATTTGTAAAATAGTTTACGTTGGAAAATAAATACGTTTTTACTTTTATTTTATTAATTATTTCCTTATTTTTATACTATTTGTCATATATAAGATAAAAAGGGTAATAGAAGGGTCGAATATACACCAAGCGTATTGAACCCCAAAAGTTTGCGAAAAAAAAACAACACTCATTTTTCATGATCACCAAACTGTCTCTTGACTATTACGAGCATTATTAACACTCGTACATCATCTGTTTGAATAATATCATATACATTTTAAATAGGTATTTTAGTAATTCTGAAATAATTTACACAAAAGTGTCGTTACTCGAGCATTGTCAATTTTACATGCAAATAACTAAATAACCGATGTTCTAGTCAGATATGAGAGAACACTATATATAGATACATCAGTTTATTAGATATAGATACGAAAGTTTATTACACATAGATACGACATTTCACAAAATATAAATACCCACAGTTCACTCGATATATATATCTCACAGTTAAGTGGATGTAGATACCACAGTTTATTAGATATAGATACAGTAGTACATTAGGTATAGATACAACAGTTCATTCGATATAGATACCACATTATAATAGATATAAATACCACAGTTTATTAGATATAGATACAGTAGTACATTAGGTATAGGTACAACAGTTCATTAGATATATATACCACATTATAATAGAAACAGATACCGCAGTTTATTAGATATAGATACAGTAGTACATTAGGTATAGATACAATTTAATATCAAAAATGAATCACATACAATTCGAAAGAAGTGAAAACAATCATCGTCAAAGCGTAACTAGATTCGCATAATATTTAAACAATAAGTTCAAAATGACATTTAAAATATTAATGGAAATATATGACAAATACTTTTATGCATAGGGTTATAAAGAAATTAGTTCTTTAGAGTGATTAAATTTATTATACTTTTTAATATCTATGTAGTAGATTAGATGAGATAAATTATTTTTAATTTATCTGTTGTCTTATGAATCGCATATAATATTAATGACCGCTGACCGCCACTTTATTTAAAATTTAATAAACAAAAATTCGAACCAAAAACAAAATCTTAATATATCAAAATATAGGTAAAGTATAATAGATTGAATTTTTCAAATTATTTCAAAAATCATAGTTTTTAACAGACATGAAGGAAAACAATAAAAAAGGGACTGGCTATAACGACTATTATGCCAATAGATATGTTATTTTCCGATATATATATGTCTATGGTATCCATAGACTGCAAATATTATCAGAGACCGAAATCATCAAGAACAAAAATCTCTCGGTAGAACCTAACTCGAGACATTATTGTTATCACGATCGATTTTGCCAAAGAATCGATTTGAAAGAACTTATTCTTTCTTATGCAATCAATATATTAGTAACACTAATTATATAAATAAATAAATAATTTATTGTCTAAATAATTGTAAATGTAATAAATGACGCCACGAGTCATGAGCAAGAAGAGGATTCTCTTAATTTTTTGTTTTAATTGTTTTTTATTTTTATTTCTGGCAACTAATCGTCTAGATAATTACAGCCATTGTCTAGTAGGTAATAACATTGTAATGTTATGTTATTATTGTAATGTCTTGTGATATTTCTATGTTCTAACAAGATGGCGGCTCCATTGTTAGAACTTTCCAGGGTGTTTTTGTGTCATCTCAGAACTCATTCTCTGTGGTATTTATTATTTCCCATCCACTTTACTTATGGACAATAACCGAACTATATAACGTAAAACACCACCAATATCTTAGTCCGGTGAAGCTGTTAAGACCTTGCATGGTCATTAGCGTAGTCGGTTAGAAAAAAAACCACCAATAATACATTATATAAAGTCAAACAACACAAGATTATGATTAAAATATAAAATCCACTACATGACATTCGAATATCCCGCCAAAAACTCTTATTGCATATTATTACTTCAACATTGTAACAAGACGGCGGCCCGCTTATTAGAAGATTCTAGAGCGTTTATCTGACATGCCAACGTTTATGTTTTGTGGATTTTTTTCCCATCCATATCAATATCGCAATATATATATATCAAAAATATATATTAGGGTTGAATAATCCAAGACTGAATTTAAAAAAAATAACTAATACATGACAGATCAAGGAGACCCGCTAAAAACTTTCATTTGGTTCAACTTTAGCTTTTTTATGATGACGTCTCGTAAATACGAATTCTGTCAGTGTCAAATCAGTCACGGGAGAGCAATGTCTTCTTTCATTGGTTGTTTACACGTGTGAGATTTTCGTTTTTTTTTATCTATTACGGTCACTAGATGTATGCCTTTTAAGCCGAATTTTATACTATATTTTTTTACTCCAGATGTTACTCCAAGATGGTGGCCTTTTTGTTATAACTTGCCATAGAACTTTTTTTGTACAAAAGCTACAGTTGTTTAATAGTCAAATTATATTAGGAGATCCCCACAAATATTAAACAAAAAAGGGTCAAATAATGCAAATTTATGAACAGAAATAAACATGACAGACCAGGCACCAAATGAAAACTCTTGGACGAGAGAAATAAATTTAAAATTGTTGCTAGATGTAAATAATCCGACGAAATATGATAAAAATATTTAGCGAAGCTAACTAATTTAACTACAGAGGTTTAGAAAAATAACTTTAAAGCAGTTTAAATAGAAACAATTTTTTTTTTCATCAAACTGTCGTATGTTTTCGTCATCGTAATCAAAGATACTGAGGACCCAATTTGTGAAATTAGTTTAGAAAAAAAAAAAACAAACAAAATGGCGTCAGCTCGTGGCTTACACTACGAATACAAATATCTTTTATTTGTAATTTAATTGCTACATTAAAATCGGACGCATGTTTTTACATTTTTTTTTTTAAATTTCATATTAGTATTTTTTTTCCTTTTTTTTTCTTTACGCAGACCAACGGTCATTAGTATAGCTTAATCTGTTGCTTATATATAATTGTCTATGGTGCGTCACGGGCTGTCGCGGCTCGTTGTCGGTTGATCTGCAAATATGAATTATTGATTATACGTGTAAATCTAGAATTTAGTCTATAAACTAAGAATGAACTATGCTCTGACACGAGATCTTCGAAATGTTTTTTTTTATTGTAGCACGGCAAACTGACTGCACTGTGCCTGATGGTAAGCACAGTACAATCCAAAAACAATGGCGACCATCGAGTGACACACTATCCATCGCCGGTCGCCGTTGTCATGCCGGCCTGCGAAAAGCTGGATATACACAGGCTGATCCCGAAACGCGACCCGCAGAAGCGAATCACTATGACGGGCTTTTTCGCCATATACATGGTGGTTGTGACCCAGTCAGGCTGTAGAACCCTACCACCCCGTTTTCGCCATTGCCTCGTTCGTTATTCAGCAGGGTACAACACGTGCAGGTGAGGTTGGCTTGGATGTCTCAAGTCTTAGATGTTATTCGTTACACCCTTACACCTGTCCGGGTGGTTTTAGTGGTAGAAAAGATTGTGATGAAGCTACACCACATAATGGTGGGATTTCCTCTAGCGCTCGTCTGGTGTTAACTTCGCTTGTCTGTCAATAGATGGCGCTGTACAATTTCTTCATATGGCTGTATCGCGGTGTTAAAATGTTATTGTTGCTAGGACGTTGTATTCGGTTTAAATTGAGCTACAACTCTCCCACGCTTCCGTAAGCCCCTAATATCTAACTAGCCACGGTCTTTTCATTCTTTTATATATATATATATTTGTAAGGAACTTCAAAGTCAAATTTTTGTTATCAAATATATTACTAGATGACGCTGTAATTTTGCATTTTGCATTCTTATTCCTTTTGACAGCCATCAATATGAAGACCAGACTCTAAGTATTATTTTATTATAGGTAAATATAAAATGATTACCAAAAATTACATAATTTAACTAAAAATAGAACGCGTGCCGAATGTAATAAAGGGCAGTTAGGTATGCTTTTATACCAAAAGAGCGCGTATTTCCTTTTTGGCGTCGGTATTTTCTTTGTCGATTTATGCAATGTCTATCTACAACGCGATTAACATTAAAAAAAAACCCTTTTAATATTTCGAAATTATATTTAAAATTGAAATAAATAAAAATACAAAGCCTAAAAGATAACTTAAAATAACGATAAAATAATTAAGTGTAGTTTATCAACTCACCGATTACGATCGTTTCGTTCTGAAAGCAATATAAAAAAAATTAGGAACAAAAATAAAGTAGGTAGTTTGTAGAGCCACGCTGAAGCTATTACTAGTTTCAGAATGCATGGGTCGGTTCGTCCGGGGTACTACCACCCGACATACAGACACACCGACGTGAAGTAACAGTGCTTGCATTGTCGCGTTTCGTTCGGTCAGTGAGAGCGCCGGAGATCCAACACCTCTCCCTCCCCTTCGACTCCCCACAACCTATCCTTTCCCCCTCCCCCAAACGCAGGCTGGCAACGCACTTGCGATTCCCCTTGTGGTGCCGTGTCCATGGACGGCGGTGATCACTGAACATCAGGTGACCCTCCTCTTCGTTTACCTCATATGACATTTGAAAAAAAAAAAAACATTTTATCAACTAAATTAAATCTAAATACCGAATTAAAACGTAAAATACTTTACGAAAAATATTCATTCGCTAGAAGTGACAATGAATATAATGAATCTAAATCGGTCGCAGACTTAGTATTTTTATAACGACTTCTACCAATCAACTGTTACCCGTTGGAGGGAATAGTGGCTTGAACCGGTAGGTTTTTTTAGAAATCATTCTAGGCGTGTGGGAAACAGGAGTTGCCCTCGCGGATTACAACAAAATTAACTACTTATGACATAGGGTCCTTCAAAACAAGGCGTGAAGGAGCACTTTTGTAGGTCGGCATGATAGCCGTGACTGCCATTGTTATTTAACACTGACAGTCGCCGTTATTTACACGTTATTTATTTACGTTACATACATTCTTGATAATTTAATGTATAACCGGAAAAACTTTGAGAAACTGAATTTAGTAAAAGACCGGCATAATGTAAATACTAGAAACTGTAATAAACTGGTGGTCCCATGTTTCAGACTTAGCAAAACCAGTAATAGTTTTTTAGGTAATAGTGTTAGGTTCTACAATAAAGTCCCAAAGCATGTTACCGATTTGCCGGACTGTAAATTTAAGCGCCACGTCAAACGGGTTTTAATTTCAAAAGGATATTATAGAGTGGATCAGTATGTGAATGATAGTGATGTCTGGAATTGACTCCTCTCTGTGCATCCACTAAAAGCATTGTATAATGTATTGGAACTATATGTTAAAAAAATGTAACCGATCGAGTTTCTAGCCGGTTCTTCTCGGTGACTGGGTTGTTTGTCCGAAGCGGGTGGTAGTCTTTGACGTTCATAAGTGCCTTATTAGGGTCTAAACTGAATAAAGTATTTTTGATTTGATTTGATTTGATTTATAGACTGTACTGTACTTTCCAGTAGATACAGTGCAGTCATTTTGCTGAACCAGTTAAAAAAAAACTACTTATAAAATAACTACCACCCGTAAACCACTTCGTTTCATACAGAAATAGCGATTATAATTCGAATATATAATTATTTTAGTGATATCACACTTTTTTTGGAATACCAAAGGGTAACCAAACAGACAGACGGCCCATCTGATGTTAAGTGGTTACCGTCGCCTAAAGACAATTGTAACACCAGGGGCATTATCGTTGTATTGCCGACCTTGTAGATCGTGTTTTAATCGCTTTCTGAAGAGTCCCATGTCGTAGCCCTAAGGGTGATGTCACAATGCTAATTTTTTTTTTAAATTGTATCAAGGCAAAGTGACTGCACTATGCCTAATACACAGTACAATCCAAAAACAACCGTACATAACTCTGACCTGTTTGATTGTCCTAGTTCGTTGGACGGCCATGTTCGAGGGACCGTGTAACGCTTTTTACTTACGTGACGATTTCTACCAATCACCTCTTACTGCAAAACGCATTAAGAACCTTCGTTTCAAAAAGACAATGATAATTATAATTCGATTATTTATGCTAATTTTTTTTTATCGTAGCATGGCAAAGTGTCTGCACTATGACTGATGTTAAGTAAGGCACAGAAATACAATCCAAAACTGACCTGTTTGACAGTCCTAGTTCTCTGGACGGTCAGGTTCTGCTGAGGGACCGTCGAGTCCGGCTGTACCCCAAGACCCTCGTATATCTCGCGCAGCATCATCAACATCGTATCCTCAGATTCCCTGCGAATACATTGCACAATCGCGACCACTATACACATGTGAAAAGCGCAACAGTGACGCACTACGTCGTATCGCGCTTCGAGATCAGTGTATATCCAGTAACCGACGGGAGTGGGAGAAGTCTGTACCAAAGTGAATAGCGACTACCAGACACATGTGTGAAATCCCTAATAATAGCACGCTTAGATAGATACTTTTCGATATCACTGTAGATCCAATAACCAAGCGAGATATTGCTATTCGAGTTAATCTATACTCGATTGGGTAGCGACCCCCATACACATGTAAAATACGTAGTATATCTATACTAATATTATAAAGAGATTAGCGGGACCGGCAGACGTTGTCCTAACTTGATAATAAAAAAATCCTAAAATTCAACCGCAGCGCCACCTACTGGGTCCAATTGTCAATATATGGTATGGTGAGTATATGGCGAAAAAGCCCGTCATAGTGATTCGCTTCTGCGGGTCGCGTTTCGCGATCAGCCTGTGCATATCCAGCTGTTTGCAGGCCGGCATGACAGCGGCGACCGGCGATGGATAGTGTTTCATTCGGCGGCCGCCATTATTTTTGGATTGTACTGTGCTTACCATCAGGCACAGTGCAGTCACTTTGCCGTGCTACTATAGAAAAAAAAAATCTAAACCATTCTCGGATCCACCGGAACACACACACAAAATCTCATCAAAATCGGTCCAACCGTTTAGGAGGAGTTCAGTGACATAAACACGTACATAAGAAAGTTATATATATCGATAAACTACTGGTCCGATTTGAAAACTAGTGTTATATAGCTCATTTATCGAGGAAGGTTATATATCATCACGCTAAGACCAATAGGAGCGGAGCAACAATGAAGAATGTTTCAAAATCGGGGTTTTTTTTCCTTTTCAGTTCTTCCGCTGCGTGTTAATGTTAGCCCAAAGAAACTATTCCAAGCGGACAAAGTCACGGGCAGAGGTTAGCGTTTTATATATGCCTATTTTAGTGCGAACGGGGAGCCTGAACTCCAGAATCGACAGTAGCGCCCTCTTTGCAAATCTGGCGCGCGCTAAGTCTGCTTTTTTTTCCCGAACTTGACTACGCTATGGACCTAGCAGCAAGGTCTTAACAGTTTCACCGGACTACACGCTAAGGCTGCTTCCGCCTGGTGCTTAAATGCCAGATACTTCAACCCTGTTGAACCACGGAATGGCTTCTAAGTGACGAGTAAGCGGCGGTGGTCGTCTTGCGGCAATTCCTGTTACAATATAGCCTGTGTCTTCCCGACATTGACCGTAGGCCTACATTTCATTCCTAAGGTGGTAGAGCCACGCTGATGCTATTACTGGTTCCAGCATGAATGGATCGGCTCGTCCGGGGTACTACCACCCTCTCATAGAATAGAATAGAACCGACGTGAAGTAACAGTGCTTGCATTGTTACGTTTCGTTCGGTCAGTGACAACGCCGGATAACCTACCTCCCCGTCCCCCTCCCCACTCCCTCCTCCCCCAAAACGCAGGGTGGCAACACAGTCGCGATTATTCTGGTGCTGCAAATGTCCATGGTGATCACTTAAAATCATGTGACCCACCTGTTCGTTTGCATACTATGATATATAAAAAAAAGACTGTGCTGAAGAAATGCTGCAGCTCTGTTCCGATTAAACGAAGCAGTCGTATACTCTAATCCTAATGCCTCTTCATCATCATCATCCTAATGCCTCATCATCATCATCATCCTAATGCCTCGACCGACTCGCCTTTTGTAGCATTCGAGCCAATTGTACGATCGGCCGATATCTTCGACCAATGGCGTGTCAGGTCAATAGTACGGACAACTCAAATACAGCCTCCGTTAACAATATATATATATATATATATTATATAGTTATTTATAATTACCAGTAACCGACGTGGCTGCTCATAGCGAAGAGGTACTCGTTTATGACCTCGAGTGGTGCCTCCTGGAGGACGTAGTCGATCCTGCGACCGCCATTCAACTTCCCGAGCATGTCCGGAGTCGCCTGTTAACGAATATTATGCCATTAAAAAAAAAACAGTCTTCATTGTTAGCCCACGATGGACTCCGAAACTACTCAACCGATTTTAATGAAACTGGCATTTATGTATAATTTGGTCCAACTTGAGAGATAGGATAATTTATATTTCGATTAATGGCCTCAATATTTTTTCACGTATTTAAAAAAAATTGTCCAAATAAAATCACGTCTACAGATATAAAAGCACATGAAATGGTTAAATTTCTCTATTATAAATTCTTAAAAAGAATCATTACAACAATTTGTTAACATTAAAAAAAAAATTAAAGTCATACCGTTTCGTTCTGCGTTGACTCTTCTTTTCTCTCCTCGTTCAACTGTTCCTTCTCCATCTCTTCTTCGACGACCTGAAAACAGCGAAAGAATATCGACTGTCATTATAAACTAATTGGTTCTAAGTATTTTTAGTGCACTCTTCAATTATCTTTTCTTAATTATATTACACTCTAATACATTTTGCTACTAGTTCTTAGACCTCAATGATGTATCAATATGCCACATATATAATAATCTGAACAGTTATTCATTTGCCAGTGAAAATCTTGGACAAATAAACACTTCAATTTTATATACATCTATACATCCCAACATAATGACTACCCAGACAACCGTAGGAACTAACAAAAACAACGGAGTTGCAAATATAGCCCGTTTCAAACTTTGTCGAATCCTTCGAGTAATGACGTCAGGCTTGCAGCGTCTAAGCGGAGTTCTATTGTTGACTCGATTGGATAAGTCTCATTAAGCGATAAATTATCAACAAAAAATCCATTGTGTCAAATTTCTATCTTTAATATTTAAAATTCTACAAGTCCTTCAAATTTGAATTTTTCATAATTTTGCGTTTTTTTTTGTGGCTAAAATCATCCTATATATTCATTTTTACAAAATATTTTTTTTCCACATTTTCCAAGTGACAAAAAAGTTTACAAAATTTTTCACTATATTATTTATATGTTATATGTATGTTATATTTAAAGTTCGTTGGAGGACCTCTTAAAGTTAAAATTAAGAGCTGTCCTTTGGACATCATTTTTCTTTCGATATATCCTAAGGTATTTTGAGGCGAGAGCGAGAAAAAAAAATATCGACTTTTTTGACACACCCTGATATAGATGAGTTACCTTCTCCAGTTGCCCATCAGTGGGCGTGGGCGTCTTCCACTTGTTCCAGGTGGTGCGTATCGACTCGATGAACTTCTGCTTCAGATCAGCACCGACTCGGACCATCGTGTCTTTCAGTTCTGTTTGCGAATCATTACATAATAAATACTTACGATTCACTGAAAACTTTAATGTTAACAATACACAACACGGAATTTTTTTTTAAAGTGCCTGATAGTCACTACGATCGAACAGAAAATAATGAGCAATAGATTTTATTGTTTCTCTCTCCCTCTCTATGTACACAGGCTGAAAGTTTAGACAGTGGCAATATTTAAGGAAGACAGTATGCATTCGATTCTAGTTTATAACAATTGTGTTTATACTATCGAAGAACAAACTTTAACTAAGGTTATCTTTGTTGTTTATTAGTATTTGTTTTGATATTATTATTTTATATGTTAAATGTGACCATGAAGTGTCATATTCTGGAAAACTGCGAGTGTTAAACCTTTCACCTGGTATATTAACAATGTCAACATTACACGACACAGACTAATTTTTCAAAGTGCGCTATAGTCATTACGACGCGACAGATAATAATGTGCTACAGATTTCAACGTCTCTCTCTCTCTCTCTTCCCCTCCCTCCTTCTTTGTATATATTTCGAGTATATTAAAAATATACTATCCTATTCTTTCACAGCCTAAAACCAATATATACATTTATAGTAATCTCATTTTCGTTGCACGTTTTCGTTTCATGAAATCCAATTCGCACCGTCCCAAAACAAATTAGACTACAATAACTCACCCAAATGCATTCTCTTCCTTCCCTTATGGTGCGGCACTAGAAGCGGCTTCACGTTTCTCAGTTGCGGATTGATCAGGGGTTCAATTCTGAAACCATGTCGCATTACATTTTTTATTTTATTATTTAGCCACCAATCTTCTAAATTATTACTGCCATTGTCGAGTAGGTTATAATAACACAAGTTTCTTGCGATCATTTCAATGTACTAACAAGATGGTGGCCGTCTTGCTAGAACTTTGCATGGAATTTTTGTGCCATTTCAACGTTCATGGTCCGCGGTATTATTTCCCCTTTTAGTCCAGGAGCCACGGTCCATTTTTGCACTTGATTACTATCAAAGTAATTTTCCGTGAGTAGCTTCGTTTCGATGAGACGCCCAACAATTTCCTGTGCGAAAATTCTCGATTGTGGTAGCTAACAGAGGTAGCAAGGATAAAACATGTCGATTTGATGATTCTCAAAAATTTATTACTAACTGGGTTTTTTTTTCGTTAAATTTATGTCAAATTATCTAAATTATTTGAAAAAATATTTGTCTCACAAAATGTATTATTAAATATATTGTGTTTTGTGTCGCCACACGTCGCCAAGCATTTGGATAATTATCTTGAGATTTAACAAAAAAAAACCCAATTAGTAATAAATTTTTGAGAATCATCAAATCGACATATTTTATCTATGCTACCTCTGTTAGCTACCACGATCGAGAATTTTCGCACAGAAAATTGTTGGGCGTCTCATCGAAACGAAACTACTCACGGAAAATTTGTTTGATAGTAATCAAGTGCAAAAATGGACCGTGGCTCCTGGACTATTACCATTTCACTTAAAATAAAATATAAAAGCCACCACATGACAGATTTAGAATCCGCCAAAGGAAGAATCCAAGAAGAAAATTTGATAGTATAGAACAAAACTCACCTGTAAGCGATCGGATCATAAGGATGGAAGATGTTGAAGAAGTTCCTACAGGTCGGTAGAGCGAACTCCATCCCGAGTGATTCCACGCCGCGGATGCACTCAAAAATAGCTGCCGAGTAAATAAATTACCAGCTCATTCCTATTGGCTACATTTGGTATTAAAAATAAAGGCAAAGGGTCACCGGAATCCAAACCATAAGTAGCATAGAACTATCTACCAACGAACTCCGTATCGAATGGTTATAATCCTATGCCAATACGATCAGCAGTGTTGAAGTGATTAATCATAGAAGAGACTGTATTTTCATTATATATATAAACATAGAAGATAGAGGAAAACTAGTTAATTCCCGTACGCTTCGTTTGGCATTAAAGATGGCACAGGTTCAACGGAATCCAATCAATAAATAACTTAGAACCATCTAGGATAAAATCTGCATCGTATGGTCATAGTTCTACGTCGATACGTGAATACTAGTTGATTCCCGTCCGCTTCGTTAGGCATTAAAGATGGCACAGGTTCAACGGAATCCAACCAATAACTAACTTAGAATCATCTAAGAAAAAAATCTGCATCGTATGGTCATAGTTCTACGCCGATACGTGAACACTAGTTGATTCCCGTCCGCTTCGTTAGGCATTAAAGATGGCACAGGTTCAACGGAATCCAACCAATAACTAACTTAGAATCATCTAGGAAAAAATCTGCATCGTATGGTCATAGTTCTACGCCGATACGTGAACACTAGTTGATTCCCGTCCGCTTCGTTAGGCATTAAAGATGGCACAGGTTCAACGGAATCCAACCAATAACTAACTTAGAATCATCTAGGAAAAAATCTGCATCGTATGGTCATAGTTCTACGCCGATACGTGAACACTAGTTGATTCCCGTCCGCTTCGTTTGGCATTAAAGATGGCACAGGTTCAACGGAATCCAACCAATAACTAACTTAGAATCATCTAGGAAAAAATCTGCATCGTATGGTCATAGTTCTACGCCGATACGTGAACACTAGTTGATTCCCGTCCGCTTCGTTTGGCATTAAAGATGGCACAGGTTCAACGGAATCCAACCAATAAGTAACTTAGAACCATCTAGGAAAAAATCTGCATCGTATGGTCATAGTTCTACGCCGATACGTGAACACTAGTTGATTCCCGTCCGCTTCGTTTGGCATTAAAGATGGCACAGGTTCAACGGAATCCAACCAATAAGTAACTTAGAACCATCTAGGAAAAAATCTGCATCGTATGGTCATAGTTCTACGCCGATACGTGAACACTAGTTGATTCCCGTCCGCTTCGTTTGGCATTAAAGATGGCACAGGTTCAACGGAATCCAACCAATAAGTAACTTAGAACCATCTAGGAAAAAATCTGCATCGTATGGTCATAGTTCTACGCCGATACGTGAACACTAGTTGATTCCCGTCCGCTTCGTTTGGCATTAAAGATGGCACAGGTTCAACGGAATCCAACCAATAAGTAACTTAGAACCATCTAGGAAAAAATCTGCATCGTATGGTCATAGTTCTACGCCGATACGTGAACACTAGTTGATTCCCGTCCGCTTCGTTTGGCATTAAAGATGGCACAGGTTCAACGGAATCCAACCAATAAGTAACTTAGAACCATCTAGGAAAAAATCTGCATCGTATGGTCATAGTTCTACGCCGATACGTGAACACTAGTTGATTCCCGTCCGCTTCGTTTGGAATTAAAGATGGCACAGGTTCAACGGAATCCAACCAATAAATAACTTAGAACCATCTAGGAAAAAATCTGCATCGTATGGTCATAGTTCGACGCCGATACGTGAAAACTACTTGATTTCCCGTCCGCTTCGTTTGGAATTAAAGATGGCACAGGTTCAACGGAATCCAACCAATAAATAACTTAGAACCATCTAGGAAAAAATCTGCATCGTATGGTCATAGTTCGACGCCGATACGTGAAAACTACTTGATTTCCCGTCCGCTTCGTTTGGCATTAAAAAGGTGGCAAAGGGTCGACAGAATTTTATTATATTTTTTAGCAAATTTATTTCACATCACTTCTTTTATATTAGCAATACCTACGATAACTTTTATTCGTGTTAACAAACACGTTGGTTAGCTGGAAGAAAATACCTCGTGGTATTAAGCTAGCCGGTGTACATACAGAAGTGCAATAAAGTATTCATTCATACACACATTCATTCGTTCAAAGTCATATAATCGCGAAGTGTAGCTTACCTATGGGGCTTCCGAGTGCGTATAGAGCTGCAGGATTGAAAATCAGTTTCGGATACTTCACGTTGGGCTGTGTCGAACAACCACCGTTAGAGTTCTTCACGAAGCACTTGTCAGCAGAACTGTCCTCGGGCTGTGACAAAAACGCAACATTTTTTAAAATATATTCTATTCATAAGGGCTTCGACAGCGCCATGTTGAAACGTACAATTCTTCATTGGTGCTCCGCTCCTGTTGGTCTTAGCGTGATGATGTATAGCCTATAGCCTTTATCGATAAATGAGCTATATAACACCGAAAGAATTTTTAAATCGGACCAGTAGTTTCTGAGATTTGCACGATCAACCAAGTCCAACCAAACAAACAAACCCTCCAGCTTTATAATATTAGTATAGTATCTCTTATAATATCCTGTCCATTGCCACTTTAATTGTTTAACTTTTTTTTTTATTGTGTCTTGTACTTTTGTTATTCTTTTTTTTTTTTTGTGCTCTTTTCAGGTCATTTAGCGAGATACCCAACATACTTCTTTCCATTCCCCTTTTGACATATTCCTAATTTTAAGTAAACTTAACTTAAAAAAAAATCATTACATAGTATAAAACATAGTCCCCTACCGCGTCTGTCTGTCTGTTCGCGATAAACTCAAAAACTACTAAACGGAATTTCAAGCGGTTTTCAGCAGTGGATAAAGTGATTTATGAGGAACGTTTTATTATGTAAGTTGTCAAGTATTTTTTTTATAATCAGGGCGGGACAACGTCGGCCGGGCCAGTTATAGTATATATATATATATACTACATACACATAATTTTCTACAAATATATTATGCGTTTTACTAGCTATGGGGGCTATTCTCACTAACTTATATCTCCCTCTCAACGTTCCGTTCGCCTCGCCCGATGACACGTTTTCGTAACGCTCTCGTGACGCATTCACCGGCTTCCTCCCCAAGTCAAGCGTGCGTAAACAACTTTTTCTTCAAAAACTAAGCATACAATGTGGATTTAAAGTCTCACCTTCGGTTCCTGGTGGCACAGCAGGTCATAGAGTATGACGCTGCCCAAAGAGTGACCCCCCAGCGACACGCCCCCCTTGAACCCGGGATTACGCTGCAGGAACAGACTGTAGATCCGGTTCAGCTCGTTGCACACCGTGTCTATTATAGTCTGTGAAACATTTACTCTAATCTACATCCTGTAGGTGGTAGAGTCACGTTGAAGTTATTGCTGGTTTCGGCATGAATGGGGTCGGCTCGCCCGGGGTAGTACCATAAGACCCACACCCACGTCAACTAACAGTGCTCGCATTGTTGCGTTTCCTGTCCGGTCAGTAAGAGCGCTGGAGGCCCAGCATGAATGGGTTGGCTCGCCCGGGGTACTACCACCCGACCCACAGAAACACCGACGTGAAGTAACAGTGCTTGCATTGTTGCGTTTCGTTCGGTCAGTTCTTCCCCCTAACCCTTTCTCCCCCACAACATAGGCTGGCAACGCACTTGCAACTCCCATGATGTTACTGGTGTCTCTGGACGGCGGTGATAACTTAATATCAGTGACGCACCTGTTCGTTTGCCTTCATGATATAAAAAAAAATTATATTTTTTTATATTTCATAGGTTTTAGCGTTTTCTCATCCATGTGGCTTAAGATAGTAAACACGTTAAGCCTAGAGGGTACCGGAACACACCAACAGCTGCTTGGCGATAGATTTACAACTTAGTCTATGGTTTAAAACGTTTATGAATTTCTTCCTTTATCTAAGAGATCTAGAATACAACTGTCATCGATCGCGAAATGTCGCACTTATATACCTAATAAGGGGAGGGTGGAAGCCTTTAGAAAGTTAATAAAATCTCATTTAAAGCACCAATAAAATTTAAAGAGGCGGTAAAGTTTCGAGATTAGTTATTATCATTATTGTTCGCTTTTTTTTAGAATATTCAAAATAATATAGATTCACAATATGGGTATAGTTCCACGCATCGATGAGTCACCTCGCTCTCGTAGCTGTAACTATGGAGTTTATTCGTTACTTTCGTAGAGTTCTAGATAGTTCCAGATATTTCTTCGTTGTTCGGATATAATGTATTATTTTTATATAACAATAATTGCCCGCGGAACCTGCATGGTATGCACCTTTACTATTATAAGACCAGTCATATTATATACATCTGAGTGCTGGGCGATGAAACAGACGGATGAAAGAAAACTACATGTGGCAGAGATGCGAATGTTAAGGTGGACGTGTGGTGTAACGAGAATGGATAAGATTAAGAATGTGTATATCAGAGGAAATTTGAAAATAGCACCAGTGACAGAGAAGTTAAGGAGTAATAGGTTAGCATGGTACGGGCATGTCATCAGGTGAGACCATGTAACTAGAAAAGTTTTGAGTATGATGATGGATGGATATAGGAGTAGTGGAAGATTGAAAAAGGTATGGATTGATTGTGTGAAAAATGTTATGTGTATAAAAGGTGTGATGACTGAGATGACATCTGATAAAGGAGAGTGGAGAAGGAAAACATGTGCTGACCTTACTTAAGTGGGATAAGGGTAAGAAGATGATAATGGGCAGAATTCTAAATAATTCCAATCGATTAGTTCGAATAGAATATATTATTTTTGTATAAATCGATCAGGACCAAGAGAAACCGTTAGTAGACATAGCTCACCTGACAATAGACCGGACTCGTATAGAACAGTACATCGAGAACGGTGTCGTTCGTGAAGTTCCTGAGACGAGGGATGCTGTCCAGCGTTATCTGAGCTAAGCGACGGTCGACTCCGTCCTCTCCTGAATGGAGGGTCGAGTGCCAAGATATCGGAAGTACCTTTGGGACAGTTACCAATGATATTATAACTATAGATACGTCATAAGCGCTTCGACAGCGCCTTTTTAAAACTTGGCTAGCTAGCTTCTTTTTGTTTTAACGGACGTATCTAAGCTACATATAATTATTTCTTTTTCACAACTGATATTGACAATATGCCATCTTACTTCCACATTTCATCTAAGACAGTTTACGTATGTGTGCGTTTACGTACCATTGGTTTCGTTTAAAATATCATGTAGGTAACGTATCTACACCTTTTTAATTATAATATCATTGGACGGTTACAGATAAATTTCATCAACTTCGATTGCGAAAACTGCTTTAGGCGTATTGAATAGTGAATGTAAGTAAACCGTCACGCACGGTTCGATGACGTTAAATCGCGTATACTCGGCTCCAGTCGTCATTAAACACGTTTACTGCCTGACAAACTGGTTTCAGCCTGAATGGTTCGGCTCGCCCGGGGTAGTACCACCCGACACACAGAAAACCGACGTGAAGTAACAGTGCTTGCATTGTTGTGTTTCGTTTGGTCAGTGAGATCGCCGGAGACCCATCTCCCCCTTCCCTTCCTTCCCCCCCAACACAGGGTGGCAACGCACTTGCGACTCCTCTGGTGTTGCAAATGTCCATGGACGGTGGTGATCACTTACATAAGGTGACCCACCTGTTCGTTTGCCTCCTATTATATATATATATATATATAAAAGAGTGCATCGTCCCAATAATTACATATGATGATTGTATACAGTAATCAGTGTATCTTAAGTAGTGTTTGTTATCTTAAGTATTCAGGATGAGATTTAATGTGCAAGCATTTATTTTTAAGTTTTAACTTCTTATAACAAGCACACACCCATTCTGATGAACTGATCAAAGTGATGGATATATCATGAGAGATTTCTAGAAAGTTCTTCTTATCTGGATCCAGAAGATCACGAACTAATAAGTTAAATTAATAATGTCAACTAGATAAAACTGATAAAGTGGAACAACTTACTTCGACTCTATTTACTGTGCCGTTCTCGTAGGAGTTCCGGTAATGCGACTGGACTAGCTGCAAGCTTATCGCTCTGAAGTCGTCAACTGGAGAAAGACATACATATATTGGCTACATTCTCGCCCTCACGGTCATATCTGATGCTAAATCTACTGCTGCCTAGAGGAGGGACTGGCTCTCGAGTGTAGCTGTCAGAACACACCCACAGTTGCTTGGTGACAGACTTTCAACTTGAGGCTGGTAGGTAACCAGGTGGACTTAGAAAAAACCGTACCACAATGCTATGGTTTAATCACGATGCTTTCCTTCAAGAGAAAGCTCTCCAACTTGCCCCCAGGGCTATGACATTGGCCGCTTTAAAAAGGAATTAGCACACGTCCTTAAAGGTGGGCAACACAACGGTAATGCCCCCGGTGTTGCACAAACTTGGTCGCAAGGATTCGAATCTACGTCCATCGACGTTGTATCCAAATGCGCTATCAATGGAGCCATTCAAGGCCTGCCCTCTTCATTATCAACACGTCGGCTGACATCTAGTAAAGAAAAAACTGGATTAAAAAAATAAAAAATAAAGAGAGACTCACCGACTTCTTCCACGTTCCTGAAACGCATGTCGCAAGCGGAACCGACGCCGTGGCACAGCAACAGGATATGGTCTATGCTGGATGGCTCCGTGTCTTCGATTTCGGATTCATCGTGACCGCGGCGCACGACACGCGGTCTTGAAGTCGACTGCTATATTGTATTTCATCCCTTAAGTATTTTATAACGTTTGGTTTGTCCGTTTTTTATATACAAGTCGGGGGGAATTATTATTGACCTACGTCCGTACTATTGACTACTAATATCATCATCAGCCTATAAAAGACTCACTGCAAGGTCATAATATCTCTTCCCGAAGGAACTTATGAGCATAATCACGTCCACATACGGTAGTACTACAAGAACATTACTTGGGATTAGGTTTCCCCACGAGGTTTCCTTCACCGTCAGCCGACAGTGTTACCAATTGAAATTAGTGAATATACGCGAATTTCGGAAATTTCGTTTGTACATACCAGGGTTAGCACCTGCGGACATCAAATTCATATTCCACCGGTCAAACGACTTACTCGTAATAACCACTACAATTTATATTGACAACCATTGATCCATACTACTGACTGTATGCTATTGACGCGCCCTGAAATACTATTGGTTCGAGATATGAGCCAATCATAAGAGTATTGATTATTATTGGCTAAATGTCTTTAAAAAGCTGCCAGCGGCAAAGAACTAGGCATTCTCCATTCGATCATCAGGCCGTTCAGAGATAGCTCGTAACTGTATCCAGTGTTGAAGTACTGTATGGGCTGTTTAAGCTGATGCATTTGATGCGGATTACTCCGTCGGTCTTGGCGGATCGATCTATCAAATTGTAAAGATGACGTCACTACAGATGACATCCTACTTTTGATATATAGCTCCTCATCTTCGCCCAGACATATACGATTTTAGTTTCTATTCAATACAGGTCTGATGACCCAACTTCAATAGAATTCACACACATTAAAATTCTTCACTTCTATCTGCTTCAACGAGTCCACATAAAAAACTACCTGGTACTTGGCGTCGTCTGTTATCTTAGCTATTTTATTATGTACAAATGAAAAAGTCATTAGCACCCCACTTCTCCACGACGAAACAACAAACGTCGCTGAATGTATAATTAAACGAAATCATTCGCTTGTCGTTCGCTTTATACAGAAGATGTAAAACCTGTGATGTAAGGTTAATTTTGCAACTCGAAATAATTGTGGCCTTTTGTACTTATCTGTACCGTAATGGACGACCAAATGTTGTCTGCTTACCGACCAAGTTCAGACAATTCAAGTTTAAAACATCTACTTTCTGCTACGTCTTTTACCAAGTAACAATGTTACTACACAATAATTCCATTAACTAACAATTTTCTCCTTCTGACTCCTATATTCACCCGCTCCGTGGACGAGCAAGATCAGGTGGTCAATTTTCTCGGGTTGGTCCCTCGCCACTCTGATCTTGAGCGGATTTCTGTACACGCGCTTGCCGAAGGTGAACAGCTGGTGGACGGATTTTATCAGGACAGGTTGAAGGGATAGGTTAGAAAGGATTCTTAATGTCCCACCCAAGAATTGTAACTCCAGTGGCCCTAATAGGGTGGTATGGATTATTAAAGTCCCAGCAAAAAAGAAAGAAAATTCAATTTTTTTTTTTGTTGTTATATTATAGGCGGCAAACGAACAGATGGGTCACCTGATGTTAAGTGATCACCACCGTCCAGAGACACTTGCAAAACCAGGGGAGTCGCAATTGCGTTGCCAGCCTGTGTTGGTGTGGAGAGGAAGGGAAGAAGGAAAGGAAGAAGGAAGGGGAAGGGGAGGGTAGGTGGGTCTCCGGCGCTCTCACTGACCAAACGAAACGCAACAATGCAAGCACTGTTACTTCACGTCGGTGTTTCTATGGGTCGGGTGGTAGTACCCCGGACGAGCCGACCCATTCATGCTGAAACCAGTAATAGCTTCAGCTTGGCTCTACCACCTGCAATCCCAGTTGGTTTCAGTTTTTTTGGATCACCTATCAGGATAGGTTGTATGAATAGGGTATGGAATGAATTTGTAATGTATAGTATAATAGTATAATGTATATTGTAATTTGTAATAGAAAAAAGTTCGTAGTCCCAGTGAGCTTAGGACTTTTTTGGTTTACTTTTTTTTTCAAAGTATAGAATAGCAAACACCACAGACCATGTGATTTTAAGTATTTCCAGCAGCCTATAGTTGATCGTTACTAACATTAGAAATATCGCAATCTTGAGACGAGTCTGTAGTAAATCATTGTGCTTGAGATAGTTCTAGATCCCATTACAAATCACTTACACGTCTCTTTAATTGCGTATTTCCCAAGATATTTTGGCAGTTCGCAAGATTTAAGTATTCGGTTTAACCTATAGCTATTCATAACATTAGAAAGATCGTAAACCTTGAGATCAAACCTTAATATAATACTAAGCTTGAGTTAGTTTGAACAGTCCTAGAGCCTACTGCCAAACACATACTTTAGAGTGGCTTTTCGGATGTCTATTTCTCAAGATATGTTGACAGTTCAGCGGATTTTTAGTATTCAGTGTAATCTATAGTTATTCATATAAGAAAGATCGTAACTTTGAAACCAGACCTTAATATGTTACTAAGCTTATGTCAACAGGAACAGTCCTGGAACCGATTGCCAAACATTTACATTAGATTAGCTCTTTGATCTGTGAGTAAAAATATTGTACAGATCTTTGAGTTTCTTTTTTTTTTCGAACTGACTACGCTATTGTCCTAGCAAAGTCTTAACAGCTTCACCGGACTACGATCTTTAGGTGGTCAATGTTGTTGTTCGATGACAGTACACTTACCATTATAACATGTTAGGATTTAAAAAAGATGGTATAAAAAACGCACTGTCGGTATGGATTGGTACTCACGGGCGAAGTGCTGAACGGGTCGGGGGTACCACCGTGGAGGAAATGCACCATCACACTCGGTCCGTGCATCACCACCAGCTCGTTGTTCGGGAGAATCAACTGCCTGTGCCACTCCCCAGTCGTCATGCCGTGACGATACTCCTCCTGTTACATTAATTAGTACCAGAGAAAATAAATTTCCACAGTAGAAACCACATGACGAACTGTTATCCCGTGTACAGAAACACCAAAAATAGCGCGTGACGTCACAGCTTCCGAAACACTGTTCTGGCATTTACTCGTTGGCATACTTATATCGATGAAAAGTCGTATACATTGGAATAGAGTGAGGTCAATCCCTACATTTCTATAATGGAATTTAAATACACTAATTCATCCTTGTTACCACGTATACAGAGACACCAATAACAGCGCGTGACGTCACAGCTTCCAAAACATTATTCTGACATTAACACTTCATTCATACCGAAGAAACACTGACTTATTCATACCGACGAGAGCTCGTGTTGTTGGGAATGGTGTAACGTCAATCCTTACATTTCCATAATTAACTTATATACACTAATTCATTCTTGTTATCACGTGTACAGAAACACCAATAATAGTGCGTGACGTCACAGCTTCCGAAACATTGTTCTGACATTTACAATTTGATATATTTATACCGAACACGAATAGTATTGTATAAATTAGTTTGGTTTAAAATATAACATCGCCATAATAGGAAATTCCAGTAACTTTACGCGATATCAGGGATCTGCGCCAGACAGGATAGCGATCCCCATAAGCATGACGATAAAACAAACATAATGACTCATTAATTTATCGTGTTTCGTGTACAGCGTGTACCAAGCTATCTAGAGGCTTGCAGGCCTGCAAAATAGCGAAGACTGGCATTGGATCATATAACTCTTGATGGTTGCCATTGTCTTTAGCCATCAGGTATGATGACGTCCCCATGTCATACTGTGAGGAAAAATCTAGTCAACATAATTTACAATTACCTCGAGTTTCTCCGCAACGTTCTCCGTGTAAGGGACGTATCTCGCATCCGTAGTACCCTTGTAAAACCAGCTGCATCTATAGTATTGTAGAACGAATATATTAGCTAGGTTACTTTATCAAGACCTGTAGCGTTTAGTCAATCGTGCGGTAAAGCTTTTAAAATATGACCACAATGGCCAATATGACGTGGTGCTAAAACATCAAAAATGCTTAAGATGGTGACATGTTAAGCTTAGAGAAGCATTGGTTCTCAAGTGAGCTCCTGGTGACCATAGGTGACTTGGCGACAGATTTCCAACTTTCGTACCTACGTCGATTGACACAGTGTCTGAACACGCTTATCATTGAAACCATTATCGCTTCGATCTTCATTGATCCATCGATACCTTAATCATTTTCAGTTTATTCTATATATTTCAGTCATATGCCCATTGCTGGGTTTACTTATATACATGTACGCCACTAATCCCAGTTCTAAATTAATCTCATCCAAGTTTGATCCACGATGTTCCAATAACTACTCTCATACCACCATAACACGGCTTCAGTTCCCTTTTGTATACAAAAGGTCAGACTTTTCGGTCCTTCGAACCGTTTTCGCATCGTTCTATCACCGCATCAGTATCGCTTCACAACACTGTTCAATCAAAAACTGCATAGCTATACAACTAATAACAACATTGTCATAGTGAAATTACGGGTCCCAGAAAAGTTAGAACGAAAAATAAAAATCATACCTTCTCACATTAGTCGGTTTATCGTTCCAATAGACCGGTCTTCTTATCCTTCCGAAGATGTTGACATCGTATCGCCCGCCGTCTGTCGGTACGACGGTTTCCTCAGTCAGGTGTTCTGTAAGAGAATTCTTGTTCGGTGAAAACCATACCATGATTTACCAACAATAATTATAGTAGTCCCTTCATTGACACTGCTCACAGAGTACGTTGTATATGTTCTCATTAAGCTTGCTCTATTTATGAAAGAAATTACCTAATTGCGAAAGCCTTATTGTAGTTGAATCCTTCATGTGAGAAAGTATCCTTCAAATAAGACATGTTTCAAAAAATTTCATTGCACCAGCAAATGTGGTAACCACAATTTTTTGAACATATATTACTATTACTGCCAAAGTCAGTTTTGTGGATACAGTAGAGTTCCACTAAACCGGCACTATTAAAACCAATGGGTATCGGATATTGGAATGACCGGATATTTGGAATGTATAAAAATTTTGGAGGTTATACTGATATCGATGCGCACGCACGGAATGAAAGTTGCGAGGGGTGACGGAAGCATTAGCGTACGGTGTCGGATTATTGTACGTATCGGACTACTGCAGCGCCGGATTAGCGAGACTCTACTGTATAGCATACACCTTATGGCTCCAAGTTCTTTAACTAAATACAGAAACAACATATTAACTAGCAAATATCGTAATTCAAAAATTATACTCACGACTAACGTATGCTTCTTCCAAAGCTGTAGAATCAACGACCGAAAATCCCCTCCAGATGGACTTATCGTCTACATCGACTCGGTAGAACCAGTGGTGCTTCACCGGTGTATATTCTGATGTTGTACGATTCTAGAATGGTATGTACACGTATTAAATCCTGAATTTGTATCTGAGATTCAAATTCTCTTTATCTTCTGTTTTCTTAGATGGTATGATTAAATAAAAAAGACCGTATTCGTAAAGAATTTTTTAACTAATCATATTACTTAGTAATTTAAATATTATAAATGAAAGCTACTGTCTAAAATTTCTTAGCAGTTCCCAGAACGTTCATTCCGAATATAAACTTCAACGCTAATAAGCTTCTCAGTAGTTCTTGAAAATCTTATTCTAACAGTAACACATAAAGAAACTCCAATAGGTCGAGAAATACATTCCAGACAAGATGGTAATACTCCCATTCGGTATATGGAAATGGGAATACAATATCAAGACGATAAACAATTAAAAGAATAATTTATTAATATGAAATTTAGTGTTTAAGCACTACCTTAGATGTGATGTAAATTACGCTAATACCGAGAGGGACAGCCTTTCAAGTGGACCTTTCGAAATACATTTGTAGAGGATTGACGCATTACAGGGTTCGAAAATACTTTGACCGACACCGTGCCCAACTAACGCTTTAGTAAAACCTTCTTTCACATACTGCAACCGTAGGGAAAAGAACACGCACCTGAATACAACACAAATCTGAAAAAGTAGAAAAGACTGCATGCGCATTTAGTAAAGTACGGCTTAAATTGTTTTTTTTTTTTCATTAAGTGTAATTTGAGAACAGAAGTTCATAGATGAACAAAGAGATACTGTTAGATGAACCTTTGTTTCTTGATTCCGATTATATATAAAACTCAAAACTGCAAAGAACGGTAAACATGTCCACTTTATTTCAGATAGCAGTACAGTTAAATAAAACATAAAAAATTAAAGGCACTAATTTTAAAAATTCACTTCCTTAAGTTATCAGTTAACGTAAATGATCCTTGTATCTCATTCAGATGGCAAACTAATCCAATATAATGTTCAGCAATAAGCTCAAACACGGAATTGATTCGATGAATTTGGTGGGATGCAGTTTATAAATTTGAAATAAAGTTCAGATACAAAATCAGTTCAAAATATCGCACAAATTGTTTTGCTTTCGCATGAACTGGTATATCCCGGGCCCACTATGTCAGCTTACTTTATCACTTCATAAGTATTAACCTTTGACCACTATCTTACTTTATGTTAAAATGTTATCACGGTAAACCTGGAGAAGGACTTCTTCTCAAGTCCACCTGCGTGAATACACCTACTATATGTTTTGCTATTAGACTTTCAACTTGAGGGTGATAGCTAGCCAGGAGGACATTAAAATACACCTTCATTATCTTCTTCAGGATATTTACTTCATCGAAAGCTCGGCCTGATGCTATCTTAACTCCAAATTGCTGTCACTCTGATTGGTCAACGAGCATACGTATTAAATAAAACACATTTAAGGGGAATACACGCTTTCCAATATTGCTAAAGAAACCGAAAAAATACTTAAATAAAAAAAAGAATCAATAAATACAAAATTAATACCTCGTTCGACACGGTGACGCCATCATTGGTATCGTCCTGAAGAGAATACGTATCGAAGTTAACTGTAACGGATCTCCGAGAATGTTCGCTATTTTGTGCCATATTTCTATCGAATTCTTTATCACTAGCCGCACTATCGTTCATTAATTTTTTAAATTTATAACTACCTTCATTAATATTTATATAGTTAGAACAAATGTCGCATTTATTTACAATTGTATGGAGATTTTCATCATCTCTTTCGTCCGACGCGTGTGATTCTAAATTTTCATTTTTATCGTTAAACGTGTGTTTACTGTCAGATTTTCTTTCATTAGTATATGTTTCGCAGTTACTATCGGGTTTAATTGGATAAAAGCTCCTACTGTTTTTGATATATTCATCTAGGCCATGTTGATACGAATAATTGGTGTTCAATTTATTATCTACATTACCATACATTCTATTTCTAACTTCCCCTAAAACCGTTTTAACGTCGCGGTCAGATTTGTATGAAAAGTAATGCACGATTCTATTTGCGTCATCTTCAGGTACCTCCATATTATCTGATGAAGTTAATTCTCTCATTAAATTAAGATTTACAGCATTGTTTCTTATTTCATTGTCATTGCTATGCGGTGTACTATCTTGCTTAATATGGTTTTCATTCGAATTATTTCTATAATGGTTTTCACTTTGACTTAACTCAAAAAAAGATTTGGAATGTTCAGTTTTGGGAGGGGAATCGAAATAACTAGCGAGTCGATTGAAACTTTCAGTGTCACTTTCACGTTCCACGAATTCTACTCTGTGACCGGGAATTATATATGGTGGTTCTGTCGGTGACATAGAATCAGATCCTTTCATAGCCCTCGTGTCTTTATAATCTACATCTATTTGACCACTATCAGCATCAAATATCATCGCCAGTATTGGCTTACGTAGTTTATTATTCGGTGGGGATGGTGGCGTTTCGCTCTCGTCTACTAAATTTGTTAAATGCGATTGGACATCAAAAGTATCATCAATATCTCTCGTATCTGTTTCCTCATATGTAGATGTCACTTCTTTCGACATTGTAGTGGATGTTTCTGGTGCTATTGGTTCATTCGACTTGCTGTCTGAACCTAAACTCGACGTTAGAAGGCTATTAGACACACCGCTCATCCGTCTATGATATTCTTCTTCAAAACCTGGAGGAATTCGTATAGGATGACTAGATGAACCAACGTAATTGCTAGACGAAGGAGAATATAATGAATTTCTATAATGTGTTTCAGCGGCATAATTTCCGGTATCAAAATATGATGCTATAGGTACAGAAGGGCTGTTGACACTTGACAGATTTTGTCCATAAATTTCAGGGTTATCGACTTTTGTTTCCTCCCGTTTTTTGAATCTCTCTATCCTATTTGTAAATGATTCCATCCTAATACCAGTGTCTTCAAATTTTTCGATCTCTTTGATGTCCATACCATCTTCAGAGTCTGATGGTTCGATTACATATAAAGGGAAATCCCTATTTGCGTCTTGTTCAATCATATGTACGTCTATATGACCCACTGCTTCAGATCTTGAAGCGTTTTCATCTGATGTAGCAGCTTCAGCAGAAGGTAGGGTATTGTTCAATGCTGCACTCGCCTGTTCATCTATCTTGGGATTATTAAACTCTGTTTTAATATCTTCAATTACGTTGCTTAGTACTTTATCAAAAAACGGTACATTATTTTCATAAAAAGCAGAGGATCGCGATTCTTGTTTGAATTTGAAATCATCATCATCTTTTAATGTTGAGTTATTAACATTCCAGCCGAAGTTTGACCTCCCTCTCGGTTTTACAATGGGCGTATCATCTAGAAGTTCATTAGCAGAATGCATGTGGATCGACTCTATAGTGTCTTCAGCGATACGTGATAATTTTTCATACTGATCTCTATCAAATTCAACTCTAGTTTGAGTTGTGTCACCATCAGTAAAAGGAGCCTCCACAGGATTTGAAAGTTGTATAGGTGCTGTAATATTTTCTATTAAATGTGTTGTCAAATCCTCTGTCTCCCTTTCTTCATGTTTGTTGAATTCTCTACAGGTCTCACAAATATTTAAATCTGATTCTATTTCTGGTTCTTGAACTCTTGGTGCGTAGAACTCTTTTATTTTCCTGATATCCCTTGGCACTTTATTATTTTGCGGTTTGATAATTTCTCTAGGTGGTATATTTTCAAAAAATTTCGCTGCTGCTTTTTTATCATATGGCCGTTGAGCTTTAGTTAAAGAACCTTCAGATTTTTTACATTCAGAAGCTACGGCCTCCTTAGGTTTTTCAGCAATTATTGTTGACAATCCAAATAGAGGAACAGAAGAAACCGCAACAATGGGTATTGCATCTGTAGATAAGCTCTCGAGTAAATTAGTCTCCCTTATCTGTATCTCCGGACATAACTCTTGATTTTCAAGCTTAATATGCATAAATGGATCTACGAATTCAGTATTGGTGGAAGTGGTATGATATAATGGAACAAAATCCAATATATTCTCAGAAAGTTTTTGAATCTTTTTTTCTTCTGTATCAAAAACTTTCTTTAATAAATTATCTTGTTTCGCCATATCCAAAGTGGGTAAAGCGAATGTTTGGATTTGTGGTTTAAATACATTATTCTTAGTATCTTCTATACCTTTATTTGTATATGAATCATCAGCTATTGCTGACTCCAACGGCCTAGACTGTAATGCCACCGGTGGACAAAAAGTTTGTTGATCAATAAACGGTGTATCAAAGAAACTTATACCTGCTAAATCACTTGTAGCTTTGATTGTATCTTGCGTAAACTCCTTATTCGAGTGTACAATGTTGTGTTCAAGTTTTTCTTGTTTGTATGTTTTAGATATATATGTGGGATCATCATAATTCTTTTGTTTTTGGATAGAAAATCCAGAGTCTGTATCAGAATGATCAGTACCTGGTAATGAAATATTTTTTACAAATGAGGATGCCTTCGGAACATTTTTATTATCTGGCTTTGTAATGTCGCTTTGACTGATCCCAGTATAATTAGAGTAAGATACTGCATCATTCCTATCCACAATTCTATCGTAAGTTGGTTTCATCGATATACTATCATCTGGATGAGTAAAATAACTAGATACTGGTAATATATCTCGTTCTAGATTTTGATAATAGTCAAAGGTATTTTGAGTTTTATTTGTATTGTGGTAACTATGTGAAAAATCATGGACGATTTGCCCATCATGAGGTTCTGAACCAAGCTGAACGTTTGGAATGTAAATATCAAAACTGGTTTTTCTGCTTGGGGGGTTTTGATGATAGTATGGTACATTTTCTTGCTTATCTGCAGTATTAGTTGTAACGTCATTATAACCAGGATCAAAAAAGGTCGTTACACTATTTTGAATCTTGTTGATGTCAATTGAACTGAGTTTTGATTTAAGAGATCCGATTATGCCAAATCCTTTGGATTCTTGTTTTGGGATTTCCATTTGGGTAGTTTGTCTACTCAAGTCAAAGCTAGTATCATAATCTGGTTGTACTCGGACTTTATTTATATCGAATGGAACACTGGCTATCGGTGTAGGTTTATTTATATCAAATGGCATTGAAAGTATCTCCATATTATTGCTATCTAGTTGTTGTTCTGGTGTATATAATGCTCCGCTAAAAGAACCTGCCTCAAGAGGATGAATCAAGGGTTTAACGTTATTGCTTACAGATCCAACGCCGTCTATTGGTCCAGAATAGTACTGCGGTTTTTTCTTTGTCATTCTGTAATTAAAACTATTACTAGTTTTAGGCGGTTCTGTAATTGGTAAGGACGGTTCAGAAGAGAAGGTACCGGGGTCGAAGAATTTAATAGCACACTGAGCTTGATCTATTTGCTGAATTTCTTTATTTTCGTCTTCTGTCTGAGAAGACTCATGTAATAAAGATGATACGGACGGTTGAGGTTGTGCAATAACTGGTGGGTAGATATTTGAACTGGTGATTGTTTTAGATGAAGATACATCACATGTCGTTTCAGCTAAGTCAAACATTGGATGTGTGCTTCCTTCGGGTGCTTGAATTGATGATGGCATTTTAGTATTGACCTTTTTGAAATTTGATTGATCCACTACAGTTTCTGAACATTGTAGTAGTGACTTTTGAGATTCCTCTTTTGACGCAATAAATAAATCAACGCTCATTTTTGATGAAGATATTGAATCCAATGTTGGTATTGTTTCAGGCGCATCTATAGCTGGCATAAACATCGATACTACCGTTGGTTTACTAGCAGGAGGCTTTTCCGTTGATGGAATTTGTGTATTAGGAGCAGAAGTATAAAATGTTGAAGAGGCATGAACAATTGCTGTAGTAAATTGCAATGGTAACTGAGGAAAAATATTTGATGGCGGCGAATACGTTGCATCTGATGATTGCGTTGATCTAAGAGTATCTTCAAAATCAGATGCTGTATATGATTGACCAAAAGTGTCATGAACCAGAGTTGGTGTAAAAATATTGTCCACAACTATCGGTGTTACAGATTGTGGTTTTATTATTGGTTGGTTAGCTGAAATACGTCTTGCGACAGATGGTGGTAAAATTGATTTTCCAACAGAAGGTCTGTGTCTAGAAATATTAGTGAACGTCGGTGGTGGTGGTGGTACAACTGGAGCAGAACCGAGGGCCATATTTATATCCTGGATTGAAGTTGAAGTAGTTGGGTTTTTATCGTCATTTATTTCTTTTTTGTTAGTAATTTCGAAGAAATTTGGTTGCTCCTCGATTCCTGCTTGGCTGTCTGAAATATTTGAAGAACTTTGAACGTAATTTTCTGCTGGATTAAAAATATTATACGTATTTTGTTTTCTATCAGAATCGCCATCTTTGAAATTAAATTGCACAGTTGTCTCTACAGGGTTGAAATATCCTGTTTGTTTAAAAACATTCTGATTATCCTCGAAATTATCATAAGCAGGTACAGTCGCAGGGATGCTGTGCGTAGCATTTAGCCGTGTTATGTTTTGTTTATCTATGCTGTTATCTTCAATTTCAGAAGTTTTGTCTCTTTCAATATGTGTGGGAGTAAAAGAGAGAGGTGTATTCGGATTTAAAGGGGCGCTGTAGATATTGGGTCCTGTATCACCACATGTGAGACCTGGTATTTGTGCGTATTTCTTTTTTGTTGTAATGCGATAGTTTCCGCTACCTGCAACAGAGAGAAATATATAACTTTTTACAATTATACGTTACTTCAACGAACTAGTTTCTTAGGCATTTGAGATATTGATATTTCCTGTTCAACTAGATAACATTGTGCCGTAATTACTAGATCTAGACAGACGTAGACGTGTTTTATAATGTAGGTACTTATATCTATTAAGTTTCTAAGTATATAAATATAGAGAGCTGAAATGAACTTTCTTAGGAAATTCTTATTTATGCCTGTGATTTCTGGAAGTTTACTATGAATATAGAAAAAACGCATAGAACTTTCTCGAAACCTCTCAATTTGATATAATTGATGACGGTAGTAGTGGCTTTTTTTTAATGTTAAATGATTTACCACACTACTTTTAGTTAACGAATCTAATAAGACTGGTATAACATAAGAAATCACATTGCTTATATCAGTGTGTACACACAGAAGAAGTGAAACTTCTTTGGTTTATATGTATTAAATGTATGTTACCCCGCCCTGATAATAAAAAAATACTTGATAAATTATATACCTAAACTTTCCATATGAATCACCTACTGGTGAAAAGCGCATGAAACTCCGTTCAGTAGTTTTGAGTTTATCGCGCACAGACAGACAGGCAGACGTGGCGGAGGACTTTGTTTTTTAACATTTAGTAGTTAATGCTTATAAACTATATAGTATTATTTATATAGTATATATTTTTGTATACTACTAGACCGAAACACACACACATACATACAAATGCATACCTATCCTACGTTTAACGCGTAACGCAAAATTTTTCCCTACTGTGCCATAAGAAGTTTCACTTTATACATTAACCAGCCGACCCGTGCCCACTACGTTGGGCGGTAATAGGCATTATCAAGTTACAACTTTTATCTAGAACTCAATGATCACAAACTTTACCTCTTTATAATATAATAATAATAATATAATTAATTAATAGCTTCTGCCCACGACTTCGTACGCGTGGAATAGTTATTTTGGGCTAACACGCAGCGGAAGCTCTCAAAAGGAAAAAAACCCCTGATTTTAAAACATTCTTCATTGTTGCTCCGCTCCTATTGGTCTTAGCGTGGTATAGCCTATGACACTCACAAATAACGTGGTTTTCTATTGGTTAAACAATTTTCAAAAATGGGTTTAGTTGATCCAGATATTACCCCCTAAAACCTCACAAACTTTACCTCTTTATAATATTAGTATAGACATTTAATAAAAAAATTGAATTAACTTCGAACTTCTTTTCAAATACTTATTTAAACGTCTTTATGTTACAAACGGTGATATATTCTACAACAACCAAATAGCAATAATACTCTCTACGTATCTCTACTTTTAGAATCTACTTAAAGCGCTTCATTTATTTCTAAGATAAATTTAAGTGAAACGTGTAAACAGGGTCAAATTCTAAACGCATTTTTTCCCCACAAAATTGAATTTTTTGAGTTATTTTTTAATTTTGATTTAGAAATGTCTATCAGCTGCGACTGGGAATCGTAATTACCATATAACTTAAAAAAAAAAAAATTCTCACTACATCACGAAGGCTCATGATCCGGGTGGACAGTATCGTGATCTCAGTATGTAGGTTGCGTAAGGACGTAATTTCCCACGGCACACGAGGTCAGATGACCTTTAAACGCCATGAGGTCAATGGTAAATCATTACGTACATAAATCCAATCATCTGAGAATTGAATAAATAATGTCGCTTCCTTGTATTTTATTAAAAGTATTGTTAAGCAGTTACAAATTATTTCGCATCGACAAGTTCTTACAATGTTTAAGAAACAAGTCATTTTTTGATTAAGTATAATTTGTTTAGGCTCATAGGTGAACAAGAAAGTACTATTATACTAGTCCCATATCGATCTCTGTATCGCTACGAAGTTCTGTCTGTAGTCACAATAAATGCTTCAAGATAGATGCAGCACGATTACCGGGCCGGCGGTTTTTAGGCACATCAAAAGACTTTACCGTATTGTAATTTCGAGTTAAGGGTGTAAGGTCGAATAACATCTAAGACTTGAGACACCCGAGTCACCCTGCTGAATAACAAACGACGCAATGGCGATAGCGGGGTGGTAGGGTTTTACAGCCCATGGCAACCACCATGTATATGCCAAAAAAGCCAGTCATAGTGATTCGCTTCTGCGGATCGCGTTTCGGGACCAGCTTGTGCATATCCAGCTGTTCGCCGGCATGACAGCGGCGACCGACGATGGATACTGTGTCACTCGGAGGTCGCCATTGTTTTTGGATTGTACTGTGCTTACCATCAGGCACAGTGCAGTCATTTTGCCGTGCTACAATAAAAAATACGAAAGTACCTACCGCAGGTGTGGGAACGTTAAATATGCGTCTTTATAGGAATTATTTTGCGGCGTTAATTTTAGCGCGACAAGTAGTCGAAGCTTTTGTCACGCAGGTAGGTAATCGAATAGCAGTGGATAGCTGGAGTGGATAGCAGTATTACGAATGTAAGATTGAAGTCAAAAAGAAGTCCACTTACCACCAATGGGAGGTTCCTTCGGAGGTGGGCCTATATTCCTCATAGGCTCCTCAACGCCCATAAGGGGCACTGTCATACTCTCAGAACTGTGCACTTCCACCTCCCTATACCCAGGCACCGGCTTTGAAGTATCAGGAGTTTGTTCGCGGCTTTTCAAATTCAACATATTCGAGAAAGAACTGAAAACTGCACTCGCAACATGAGGCAAAACTGTCGGCAGCTGCGAAAAGTTCTGCGCTATATCAGCAGTCAGACTTTGCTGGACATCGACATGAGGTTTATCGGGTTCGTTTAAATTGATCTCTTCTAGATTCTCCTCGGTATCAGCGCTCTGGTCATCTTTTATGTGACTGTGTATTGGCGCGCTTACGTATCTCGTACCCTGAAGTCTGGCGAAGTATTCGTTAACGTCAAAATCGTCTTCGGATTTCACCGAATCTTTAAGTAAGCTCGTTTCACTAATCCCATGTTGTTTTACTATTTTTTTTGTTTCGGAACTATACGAATTCTCATTATTAGAAGGATTGGGATAGTTTTTATCGGCGTCGCCGGATGAGAAGATTGGTTGGTCATGTTGGGTGTGCGCCAGGGTGTGTGACGTTGACCTTGTATTTTCTGTAACAAAAATATACAACTAAGGTCAAGATTTTTGCAATAGTTTCAGTAGCGAAATTATTTTTGTCGGTGGAGTAACATCGAAAGTTGTAACTTTATTGGAAGCAGTCCAATGGCATAGAAAATATATTTTGTAAGTTCTTTTGTAATTTGTGTCCGAAGTGTGCGATTGCAATTCATTGTTTTACAAGGATAAGGTACTCTAGCAACCAGATAGAAAAATATATTAAACGGTTAATAAAGCTGGTAGTTTTGAGTGTTAGCAAAATAAAAGGTAGGTTGTAGGTGGCGGAGCCACGCTGAAGCTATTACCGGTTTCAGCATGAATGGGTCGGCTCGCACCGGGTAGAGTACCACCCTCTCATAGAAAACCGACGTGAAGTAACAGTGCTTGTATAGTTGCGTTTCGTTTTTTTTTTTATTGTAGCACGGCAAAATGACTGCAACCAACTGCGACCAACGAGTGACACAGTATTCATCGTCGGTCGCCGCTGTCATGCCGGCTTGCGAAAGGCTGGATATGGACAGGCTGATCTCGAAACGCGACCCGCAGAAGCGAATCACTATGACGGGCATTTTCGGTCAGTGAGAGCGCCGGAGGTCCACTTCCCTTCCCCTAGCCCCCTCTCCCGCCCCCCAAACATAGGCTGACAACGCACTTGCGACTCTTCTATGGTTGCAAGTGTCTACGGACGGTGGTGGTCACATAACATCAGGTGACCAACCTGTTCGTTTGCCTCCTATGATGAAAAAAAAACTTGTGTTTTTTGTTGTTTTACATGTCTTGTTGTTCTACACGCATACCACACCTGAGATGGTTGTTCAAAGACAAAAAACATTTTCATTATCAAAGGAACAATCCGAGGTTGATTGTGAATTTGTGTGAATTAAATATAAAAGTCTCGACAACACAGCCAATTTTTGTGATGCAAATTACGTGTGTAGAAATTTTGAATATTTACAAGCCTGAAAATGTTATTCCAAGGTATATATTAACCCTGTCTTTTATGCTGTAGTAATTGGTTGATTCAATCTTTTTTAATACCTTCATAGGCGTTTAATTTCATCTGATGTTATTTTTTTTATATCATAAGAGGCAACCGAGCAGCACCAGGGGAGTCGCAAGTGCGTTGCCAGCCTGTGTTTGGGTGGAGGGGGAGGGGAAGGAGAGTGAAGAGTGGGTAGGGTAGGTGGGCCTCCGGCGCTCTCACTGACCGAACGAAACGCAACAATGCAAGCACTGTTACTTCACGTCGGTTTTCTATGAGAGGGTGGTACTACTACCCCGGGCGAGCTGACTCAATCATGCTGAAACCAGCAAAAGCTTCAGCGTGGCTCTACCACCTAGAAAATGTTAAATGACGACGTGGCCTAGAATGGTAGACAGGCTAAACCGAGAGCGGGACTTGTTCACAAGTGCCGCTGCCGGAACGCACCAATAGGTGCGCTTGCTAACAGATTTTCAACTAGAGGTTGGGAATTATCCAGCCAGACTTAAGCCATACCACCGCGTACGATGGTCGTGACATAAGAATGTTCTCCTTCTTCATCAAAAGCTCCGATTCAGTTGCGAGAACTCGATCGAAGTGATGTCTGAACACGGGACCAACTAAACTATCAACCGTCAACTGACCTCGATGTGTGCCAATGAATCATTCGAAATTCACATACATTTACTAACTTAAACGGGTACCATTATCGGCTGACGATGTATGGATACATCGTAACAAAACCTAAATTTGTGAAATCTTCTTATAGTAGTAACATGGTAACGGTGATTATGCCCAGGCCTTTCCCCGGGAAGTGACCTCTAGACCAGCAGTGAGAATTATTACAGACTGATATTATTATCATTCTTAACATCTATCAACTCCATAAGAATAGAAGTTGTCACAGGCGACTATCCTTTCGTGTGCCTTTATTTTATTTTTTTATGTCATAGGAGGCAAACGAACAGGTGGGTCTCTTGGCGTTAAATGATCACCACCGTCCATAGACACTAACAACACCAGGGGAGTCACTAATGCGTTGCCAGCCTGTGTTTGGGGGACGGGTCGAGGAGAGGGCTTGGGAGGCGTGGGAAGGTGGGCCTCCGGCACTGTCACTGACCAAACGAAACGCAAAAATGCAAGCACTGTACCCCGTACGAGCCGACCCATGCTGAAATCAGTAACAGCTTCAGCGTGGCTCTACCACTTACAAAACACCTTTCTCTGGATTCTCTAAAATTACGCGGTACATACATAATTTGCTTTAATTTCGCTTAAAAATGCGAAACATGTCCTCGTTTTAGGGTCATCGGAAAAATTATCCGTAAAGCAAATACCAAGCCCGACTTGCACATAGTTTTACATTACTAAGGCAATCCAGTGCCACACTGCCTTACTCACACGGCAAGGTGCGGTTTCTGTGTCAACAAAGTTACATATATCTCTATTATCATCGAGTTCTCCTTCAGCATTCTATGGTGTTTTAACTTTCACGACGGCAAATTTATCTTTGTATTTCGATGTAATGTGGACACTATTAACTTTGCGTATATTATCTTGTTTACTTCCTCGACTATTTATGTTTTACGAGTGAAAACTTTGTCACTTTTGTTTACACCGAAACCATTATACAGATGCGTTTATAAAAACTAATTGGTGCTCCAAATCCTTTGGTACCTAAATTGTATCAAGCGCAAATATAATTTTGTATTCTTGAGGGATTGTTAACATTGGAATGTATTCAGAGTGTCCAAAATAAAACTCTAGTACTTTAAATATATGAGTTAATTTTGAAAGTGTCATATCCATTAGCAAGATGCATGTTTAAAAAAAGTATAAATCAACTTTAGAATAGAGGTTAATGTGTCTCGCAGTAATTACTGAGTTTTTATAAACATTAAGTGTGTCGCAAAAACGTAGTTTTACTACCACGCTGACGGTTCTTAAATATTTATGAATTAAGAGACAGAAGGCAGACACTACAGACAGATCAAATGAACTTGATTAAGGAGTAACCCTTCATATCACAGTCCGCATTCGAGTAAATGAAGAATCTACACTATTGAGCTACACATGTATATAAAATCAAGTGTTTGTTATATGTCTTAACTAATGTGTGAAGCTACTGAACGCATTAAGACTAAACTTTGCTTAACAGATTTATGTCTTTTTCCAGTATCAATATGCTATTTCACAGAAGTTATGCGCTGAATTAAAAACAAAATAAAAACATAGGAGCGAATAATATAGGTCTCTACCTATGAAATTGCTGTTCTGCAGTACTGGTCATTTCAAATCAAAATAATTTTTGTTTAGCTAAGAATTCTAATTTCAAATTAATTTTATTTAAAAATCATGGAATTCTTTTTCCAAAAGTAGTCATTTGTTTATTGATTAGTGTTACATTTTCATCGCATTTCAATCTTTTTTGTCATCATGGATATTTTAAAAATTCGAGTAATTATGGAATATGAGTACCGTCGTGGCAGCAACGCGGCACACGCGGCACGCAACATCAACGACGTTTACGGAGCTAACACTACAAACCAACGCACCACCTGTTATTGGTTTGCTCGCTTCCGTTCTGGGAATTTCGACCTGAAAAATCAACCTCGCGGTCGTCCAAAGACTTTGGTCAACAATGACGAATTAAAAGCGATTGTGGAAGCTGATGATACACAATCTACGGCTGAATTAGCAGCATCTTTCGACGTTAGCGTCAAAACAATATTGGTCCATTTGCGTCAAATTGAAAAGGTAAAAAAGCTTGACAAATGGGTGCCCCACGAACTCAATGATCGCCAGCGCGAAGTACGCGTCGAGATGTGCCTTGCACTGCTCAACAGACACACAAATGAAGGAATTTTGAACCGCATTATTACCTGCGATGAAAACTGGATTCTGTTTGATAACCGCAAGCGCTCAGCAAGTTGGTTGGCGACCGGCGCTGGATAGTGTGTCACTCGGTGGTCGCCAGTGTTTTTGGATTGTACTGTGCTTACCATCAGTAGCCACAGTGCAGTCATTTTGCCGTGTTACAATAAAAAAGAAAAAAAAAGATATTTATCATAAGCAAAAGTCACTTGTAAAATGTAATAAAAGACTAGAAACAAAAATGTAAATTGTGATATATCGAATACATTATATAAAATTAAGGGACATAATGTATTAATAAAGAATGTAGGGAATTACAGGGACAGAATAACAAGGTCTTGGATTATGTCCGAGGTAAAGAGAGGACTAAAAAAAACACACACAACCACACAATCCATCCACACCTTTTCGGTCTTCCTTTACTCCTATATCCATCCATGTCAAACGGGTTTTAGTGTCGAAAGGCTACTGTAGAGTGGATCAATACGTGAACGATGGTGACGTCTGGAATTGACTCCTCTCTGTGCATCCACTAAAAACGGTATTGTAACGTATAATGTATTTGAAATATATATTTTTTAAAAAGATGTACCCGATCGAGTTTCTTGCCGGTTCTTCTCGGTGACTGGGTTGTTTTCCGAACCGGTGGTAATTTTGACGTTCATAAGCGCCTTTTTAGGGCCTAAACTGAATAAAGTATTTTTGATTTGATTTGATTTGATTCATCACGATCATACTCAAATACTTTTCTAGTTACATGGTTTTCATCTCTCCTCCTGACAAGCCCGTATCATGCTAACCTATTACTTCTCAAGCTCTCTGTCACTGGTGCTATCTTCAATCATCCTCTGATATATTTATTCTTAAACTTATCCATTCGAGTTACTACAGCACACATCCACCTTAACATTCGCATCTCTGCCACAAGTAGTTTTCTCTCATCCATCTCTTTCGTAGCACCGCACTCAGATGCATACATCAAAACAGCAATCACTTTACAAGTATAGGTCGAAATAATTACGCCTATAGAAACACATCTGTTAACATAAAAGTAGTATATAATAAGTAAATGTTGTAGATACGTTACCTACATGATACTTTGGCAACACAAATGGCACGATAACGCACACATACGTAAAGTAATATTGTAACGTCACACTGTCTTAGATAAAATGTAGAAATAACACCAGTGGAGTCGCAAGTGCGTTGCCAGCCTGTGTTGGGTGGGAAGGAAGGGAAGGGGGAGATGGGTCTCCGGCGATCTCACTGATCAAACGAAACACAACAATGCAAGCACTGTTACTTCACGTCGGTTTTCTGTTAGAGGGTGGTACAACCCCGGGCGAGCCGACCCCTACATGCTGAAACCAGTTTGTCAGGCAGTAAACGTGTTTAATGACGACTGGAGCCGAGTATACGCGATTTAACGTCATCGAACCGTGCGTGACGGTTTACTTACATTCACTATTCAATACGCCTAAAGCAGTTTTCGCAATCGAAGTTGATGAAATTTATCTGTAACCGTCCAATGATATTATAATTAAAAAGGTGTAGATACGTTACCTACATGATATTTTAAACGAAACCAATGGTACGTAAACGCACACATACGTAAACTGTCTTAGATGAAATGTGGAAGTAAGATGGCATATTGTCAATATCAGTTGTGAAAAAGAAATAATTATATGTAGCTTAGATACGTCCGTTAAAAATAAGCTAGTTCGCCAAGTTTTCCAAGGCGCTTATGACGTATCTTCAGCTTTATAGTTATATCATTCAATAGTACGGTAATGGCGAGATCATAACCGACGCTATGTTACGTCACGAGAGGAAAAAAAAAATTAACGGTACTAGTATATAGTAGTCGAACGGAACATTGGGAAAGTGAAAATATCAAACCAGTGTATTTGTTAACCGCTAACAACTCATGCTTATTATGATCGAGTGTACAGCTTTCTCCCGTATACCGAACCAGTCTAGTCGTTTTCGTGCAGTCCTCAAATCAGGGGTGCTCAAACGTCAGATCGCGAGTGCTTTTTGATTTAATCTCATGAACATACTGCCGACATAAAACTATTGACAGATTCTGTCTCAGCAGGTAGGTAACTAAAGCAAAGGGGTGCAAGGGATGACGAATAACACCTAAGACTTGAGACATCCAAGCCAACCTTACCTGCACGTGGTGCACCCTGCTGAATAACGAACGAGGCAATGGCAAAAGCGGGGTGGTAGGGTTTTACAGCCTGACTGGGTCGCCAACCACCATGTATATGGTGAAAAAACCCCGTCATAGTGATTCGCTTCTGCGGGTCGTGTTACGGGATCAGCCTGTACATATCCAGCTTTTCGCAGGCCGGCATGACAACGGCGACCGGAGATGGATAGTGTGTCACTCGGTGGTCACCGTTGTTTTTGGATTGTACTGTGCATACCATTAGGCCCAATGCAGTCATTTTGCCGTGCAACAATAAAAAAAAAATTAATTTACAATTAGGCCGCCGATCAGTTTCTTTTATAGTTCTTAGCGGCAGTTAACTACACCTACGTAAAGGACAATTCTACGTCACACATACTTGCAGCCTTTCAGAATCTATTAACCGAGCTCTAACAATTCGAGTTTGAGCACCTCTTGAATGAGGTATTCATTTGATGACGACAATCACTACATAGTATAAAACACAGTCCCCTACCGCGTCTGTCTGTCTGTCTGACTGTTCGTGATAAACTAAAAAACTACTGACCGGGTTTTCATGCGGCTTTCACCAGTAGATAAAGTGATTCACGAGGAAGGTTTAGGTATATAATTTGTCAGGGGTTTTTTTTTATTATCAGGGCGGGACAACGTCCGCCGTGCCTGCTAGTTCACGATAAATTATGAGATTGTGTTGGGGTTTTGTAAGCATTAAATTAAGTAACTAATTAACAACATTAAATTTCGTAATATGAATATTAAATAACTTTATATATATCCATTTTAATACATAGCGGAATTGTCAGAATTCGGCATATTTTGGTCTAGCAACATATTCTACTTTAAATTAATCTAATCTTCTCACATTTTTGAAGTGGAAACTTCTTTAAGCGCGTTAAAAAAAACAGTTATTCCATTGTTTTGAGTTTTCACTTCTATTGGCCTCGAGTTTTTTTACACCACTTTTTGCTCGAAAAGAATTACTTGATATTTGCCGAAACCCGTTCTCTGTCTCCCACGAGAGATTTAAATTGCTCGACATGGTGCTTGGTATTATTGTCGGGCAAAATGATAACCGTGCCTTACTAATCGAAACGACATTACACCAGTAGGTGGTAGAGCCACGCTGAAGCTATTACTGGCTTCAACATGAATGGGTCGGTTCACCCGACCCACAGAACACTGACGTCAAGTAAAACAGTGCTTGCATTGTTGCGTTTCGTTCGGTCAGTGAGAGCGCCGGAGGCCCACCTCCCCTCAGCCTCCTGCCCCAAACACAGGCAGGTAACGCACTTGCGACTTCCCCTGGTGTTGTTAGTGACCAGATCAGGGGACCCACCAATTCGTTTGCCTACTATGATATAAAAAAAACCAAACCAAATCCAAAAGGATACGATGGTATCCTACTCACTGACATTAAATATAGTTACAATTTTCAAACACGGAGCTCGCGTGTACTTAAGAGTTCAAATCAGAGTGGTTAGAATTAAAGCGACATTCCTATTCAGTAATGCGTGTCACAGTCACTCGTTCAGAATCAACTTTTTTGTATAATGTACCAGATTATACGTTTTCACTTTCGTTCGAGCTCCGAGAGGTTAATAATAACTGTTGCGACACTTGCGACCTGTGACTATATTAAACAAGTATCACAAACAGTTTCCATAATTTTAAATCCTTGCGTACTGTTATACCCGAACCATGTACCCTAATATGCTGACCTTTCTCCAACACCACAGAACAAATATCCCTTCGCAACTAGCATCTTTCCCAGTACCTAACGTCAGCGCTTACCGAGTCCTCTCACGGTCCTCGATACCACCCGGCAGGTCATTCCCAGACCCGGTCCATAACACTCTTAATCCTCATAATTATTCAGTGTTAAATAATATATGTATTAAGTGAACAAATCTCTTAACTAATCTTTATATATATATTTCTTCTGTGCGTGTGTATGTCACTGAACTCCTCCTAAACGGCTGGACCGATTTCGATGAAATTTCGTGTGCGTGTTCCAGTGTATCCGAGAATGGTTTAGATTCACAATTGGATACGGTAGGTGGCGCTGGGGTTGAATTATAGATTTTTATTATTATGAAGGCAGGACAACGTCCGCCCGGTCCGCTAGTTAATATATATATTAAGTGGATAAATCTTTTTTTTTAAAGGGATTTTAGAATCCCGTATAACAGTACGCGATCTATCTATGCATACAGAATAAGAATGTAAATCTAACGTGTCTGTACTTTTTAGATTATTGTTTTTTTTTTTTTTTAATTTATTCGGAAAACAAACAGTGATTCATTACAGTGTTAATGTCTACGTCTGGTACCGTGACACACCCGAGAGGCGAGACTACAACTCCACCCGGGGAACCACTATTGACCTGCGATACCGCGCTATTGACTCTATCGGGGTGTTACTAATGACCTCGAACGCTATTGGTGGAAGTTATCGGCTGTTCATTATTCATTCCGGTGTGAGACTACATTGGTGGGAGTTCGGGGACAAGATGTCGCTGATCTGGGAGCACTCCTATGTGGAAGTTATTGTAAGGCGAAGCTCTGGACAAATAAATAGTGACAGTATCTACGAAGTATTTATTGCCATTCCGGACTGCATCGACACTATACGTGATTAGTGTAACACATGGTACATTTTTCTTTTTGTTTTTAGCCAGGTGTAAATAATGAACAACAGAGACAATATAGGTCTACAAAAAATGTCTGTGATATATCTATCGTTTTACGGATAGCCGACTATACTCATTATATGTTATAAAAAAAAAGTGACATACAATTTTAAAGCTATTTAGACGTATTGGGTTGGGTTTAAATATAACGATAATTGTTATTATTATTAATTATTATTATCCGATATGTCCATATCGGAAAAAGTCAAGCCGCCTAGGAGTTTTTATCGAAAACGCTGCCTAATCCTTTTGAGATATAACAAAACAATGTATGTTGGGATATTCCCCTTTTATATAGATCTACAAA